>NC_069425.1:2610418-2639031 GCF_026875155.1 Cherax quadricarinatus
GGCCCAACCCCTAGCCCAAATTATCGGTTAATGGGCTTCGGCGATGACTCCTATTATACCACCCTAGTTTTTCTCCTTGATAGGTTTGCAGCTTTGGCCCCTACAATACCTGTCTGCGGTCTTCTTTGCCCTCCTCCGATCTTCATGACTTTGCTTTTGGGCGGGGTTAAATTCTAGGAGCCAGTTTCTGACCACACATCCAGCCTGTCCAGTCTCTTTGTAACCTGTCCTGTCCGTATCTGAATTAATTCTCCTCATTACTACACGTTATCTCAAACAGGACACAGCAAAAAATATCATTACGGAAGAAATGAATGAACCAGTTGATAATTTTGTGGATTCAGATGCGATAGGTATTGATGTAAATAAACCAAGCCCACAAAGTCTCAGAACTTATAGCCAATATGGACAGTGTTAATTATAAAAAATGGACAGTTACGGGGACACTTCTGAGTCTACCCCTTTCCCGTCATGTCGTTCACATATACCAAGAATAGCACTGGTCCCAGGACGCTCCTTATCTGTGCATATTCGTTTCGGGCTCGTCGACTAATCTCTTTATTCTCCTGAGTCCTTTGCCTTCTGTACTTTTTCCATTCTCTAGAGCATTAGTTTTTTGCCTCTCTGCACCTTTGGGTAAACCAAGGGCTTGTTCTGTCCTTCCCATTATTTCTGTTACCCTTGGGAACAAACCTTTCCTCTGCCTCCTTGCATTTGTTGTTTACAAAGTCCATCATTTCTTTTACTGTTTTTCCTACCAACTCCTTTTCCCACTGAACCTCCTGCGGGAAGATCCTCTTTCCCCTGTTAGTCCCCCCTTTATAGTTTAGCTTTTTCCCTTTCTACTCCTGTTTACCCCTCCCACTTTTAGCTCCTCGAGTATTCAAACTCAAACTACTGGTCACTACTCCAAGGCCTTTCTATGTGATGTGCTCAATGTCTGAGCTACTCAGGTGAACACGAGGTCCATTTCCCTTGCGGTTCATCCTCCCCTTCCTCTCTGGTAGTACCCCTAACATGTTGTGCATGAGATTGCCACATCACATCGATATCTTGGCACTTCCATGTTTCGGGACCCCACGGTGGCTCCATTTTTTCCCCAATCAATCTCCCTGGATATTTGAAGTCGCGCCCATGACCAGTATTTCGATCTATTTGAGTGAGCCCTTCTGCCACCTCAGCTAAGAGTATCCACCATCGCTCTGTTGCACTCATTATATTTCCCCTCTTGACCCTCCAGCAGTTCTGTGGTGGTTATACACACTGCAAGACTACCTGTGATCCCCTGACCCGAATGAACCTATAATTCCATTTCTCCAATCACGTCCATTCCTTCCATTTCTTGATACCCCACAGGTTTTTTTAATAGTAGTGAAACCCCTCCTCCCCCCCTGCTCCTTCCTATCCTTCCTCAGGATCTGATATCCATGTGGGACATTGCATCTGTTATTATCCCAGTTAGTTTTTGTTTCTGTAACTGCATGATGTCTGGGGACATCACCTTGATTCTTTCGTGCCACTCCTCACATTATTCGTTATTCCAACCACTTCCGGTACCAAACCTTCACTTCTTTTCAATAACTGTGGTCTTGGGAAGATGGTGGGTAAGGGGTCTGAGGTGTGGGTGTGGGGCAAAAAGCCTTTATGGGTTTCAGTGTGTTGGGGGGGTGGTGAGGATGGGAAGAGGGCCATGGTGGTTACAGGTGGGGGGGAGGGGGTTGGTGGTGAGGGGATGTGCGGTTATGAGGTTACTTGGGGGAGGGGTTTATGCAGAGGGGATGTGTTGGGTTTCTGTGGTTTCTGGGGGGTGGGGTTTGTGCTGAGGGGGATGGGGGCAGAGGTGCAGTGAGTGGTTTTGGTTATGTCGTTTAGATTGCTTTGACGTGCCAATGGTTGTGTTCCTTCTGTGGTTGGACTGTAGGGGGTTGTGTTTGTTCTTCCACGTTGGGGCCTGATTTCACCTGCTCTCCACCTTAAGTATGCCTAGTTAGTTTCGACACTGTCGAGATGTTTAGACCAATAAAGTCCTATATGTCGACAGTGTCGAGATTATATACCAATGTAGTGGGCCTGGTAGGTCGATACCTGTAGAGAGTGGTTTAGACCTATTAAGACCTGGTAGTCTACACTGTCGTCAATGTTAGAACATTTCAAGTCCCGTTATAGCTCGATAATATGAGAATTATACTTGTCTAGTGCCAACAATTCGCCGCTGGCCAATTACCTTCGCTATCATAAGTAAATAACGAGGAGTGTAACCATGAAGGTGAGCAGTAGTTTAACCGTCGTACCAAGCATAGATCGTCTCAACCCAGAGCCATCACCAAAAACTCACAGTAAAGGCGCTGCTGTTCGGGGTAGAAAAGATCTCATCTGCCTGTAGGTAAAGTTGAATATATTATATAAAAAGAGAGACAACACGAAACACGTTATAGTGTCCAGGGCCCAAGACTGTTCAACTGCCTCTCAGCCTACATAAGGGTGATTACCAAAGACCCTGGGTGTCTTCAAGAAGGCAATAGACAGTACTGACCACCGGTCTGTGTTTCAAATGTCGGGTGCTTGCGACCAACAATAAAAGCCTGGTTGATGAGACCCTGATTCCACCCGAGACTGGTTTCAGGACCGTTCCGAGGGGGAGTTTGACCCCCCGAAACTCTCTCCATGTATTCTCCAGGAATACCCCTCTCCAGAAAACCCCTCCTCCAGCTATACCCCTCTCCAGGTATACTTCAGGTATGTATTGCGGACGTGTAGAACTATTCATTTTCCTTTGCACCTTGTTCAGCTACCAAAATTTTTTGGGGCCCCAGTCCCTGGAACCCATTATGTACCTCTGTAAATCTTTTGACTACCCGGCCCCATCTAACCTACACACACGAGATGGACCAGTTTCCGATCCCCAGAGAGGGTAGAAACATTGGGCGTTTTTTTCCCTTCAACGGTCGCCCATGTTCACCCATCAGTAAAGTGGAGCACCTGGGTGCTATCGACTGGTGTGGGTCGCATCCTGTGACATTTGATTTAATTTGCCCAAATTCTCAACATAACAATGCCTTTCTAAATGTCATTGATGTCAACTATGAGATGTATACCTTGTACATGTACTGTATAATAAAGATATTATTATTATACATAATTTTGCAAGGACTGGACCATGGTCCATGTGCAAATATTTACTATTGTACCAAGTATGATTATTCGAAACAGTACCTGTCCAAAAGACAGAAAACAGTGGGAGAATTTTGACATCCATAAAAAATAAAACACTAAGCCAGCTACAGGAAAATATCCTTTCTGGAAAACTGACAGTTTTATATGACAGGACAGTAGAGAGAGTGGGACATGGAGGAGCTGTCATACCCTCTGGTGCTGCCTTTTGGGGGGGGGGGGAAAAAAAAAAAAAATGATACATTTTCTATAAATATACAGAAATGCAAGACAAGACAAGATAAGATACGATTAGATTTTCGTTCGGATTTTTAACCCCGAGGGTTAGCCACCCAGGATAACCCAAGAAAAGTCAGTGCGCATCGAGGACTTCTAAACTTATTACCATTGGGGTCCTTAATCTGTCCCCCAGGATGCGACCCACGAACCAGGTACCTATTTGCTGCTGTGAACAGACAACAGGTGTAAGGAAAACGTGTCGAATGTATTCCACCCGCCGGGACTCGACCCCTGGCCTCCTGTGAGAAGCGGGAGTTTTAGAGCCACCAGACCACCGGGCCACACCAAGTCTTATTATGCCAACAGCATTGTTTCCCAGGGTCACCCGTCCAAGTACTAACCAAACTCAACGTTTCTTTGCTTATACTTCGCTGACGACGAGAAAGCGGTGTGTTCAACGTGTAATGGCCGTTGACATAACACAGTTGGAAATAGTGGTCCTGGTGTTGAAGAAACAGGTACAGAACTCGACATACAAATATACACGCATAACCGGTAACTGCTCCAACTTGATCATTTTTACCAAATTCGCACTAAGACAAAAAGATTGGGACCAGTAATATAAAGTTGAAGGGATAGACAAGGACGAACAAGAGAGGAACCAGTAATTAATGGTAAGGCTGTTGTGCCATTAAGTAGTAGTATATAGCAGCAGTAGAAGCTTAGTAGAACAGCAGCAAGCTGCAGCAGCAGTAGTAGTAAGTATAATAGTAGCAGTAGTAGTAGTATGTAGTAACAGGAGAACAGAAGTAAAAGAATGTCGACAAAGAAAAAGTACTGTACAATATAGTATTTATTACTGTTGAGATGGAGAAAAGAGAATGAGTATCATAAGTAAGTACCATCCATAGGTTTTCAGAAACATACACGGGGAACCACCCCTTGCTAGGCCCATGACAGTTAGGCCTAGTGGTTGAGGGGAGAGACCTGTGTGTTGGTGAAGTCCTATCCTTCCTATATCAAACTGCTTATTCACCCGACTGATAAAAACCCCTTCATCATGCAACAAATATGGGGGGGGGGGGGGCCGTTGGAGCGCAAGCTGAATCGGCTGCTGGAACTCTTATGTGTGAACAGTGACAGGGATATACCTAGTGAAAACAAAAATGCTTGATTTGAAGGCGTAGGAGGCTAACAACCACTTCACTCCACCTCGCCTCTCTATCCCCTCCTTCCCGATTTGAACTCAGCATTCGCCACATTTTACTTATGGTCCCTAGAAGCGGTTTTTGCCAGACCACATAAATGCTACGAGTCCCGTGTCAGTCCTCTGTGCCGCACACCCAATCGTCATACGAATATGTCCTCCTGAGTGCCTACCTGCCTGCTACCAGCAAATATCCAAGTGGTTGACAAGGACTTAGCAAGCACATTCAACAGGCTTGAAAAAGCAGCATTCCAAGCTACCAAACAGCTAAAGGTAGCCTACAGTTACAGCTGACTTGTACCCCGAGCATGTCTACGTATCATTCTACAGTGCATGCTGCATACCAGGTTTCCTGTAGTGGCTAGGTTAAGAACAATTTAACGAGCATTGCAGTACTCTGACATTTTAATTGGGACATGCCAAGGATCACTTATAAACATAATAAGTTTTGTGCTAGAAGTTTAAGTGCTGCAGATTTGTTGTAACTAATTTGCACGAGTGGATTTCACTGACTAAGGACATTGCGCTACCATCATACCTACATAGTCTTAAATGAGTGTGGAAATTCCTTGCCTTCTGGGTGACTCTTGAAAATGGCACTAGAAGAACTCGCATGCCCACTTACACAAACCCATACTGCATGAACGTCCAGAGGTGAATGTCCCTTCCGTCGACATTCCTATTCACCGTATCCCTTAGCTCGTCGCCATTATCCTACATAGGAATAAGGGCGAGTTTAACTGATCCAGGCCTAACAGCACTCCAACCCGCCAGTGAAAGGTCAAGTTACTCTGGCAGTTTTACATCTCTTCTGAATCCCAGAATGCCTTTTTGTGAACGTCTACAGTGCTCCGGCCGTACCTCATTGTTGTTAGAACTCTTGTGTGTGAGTTGTGACATACTAGTGAAAACACTGGAATTAGTTTTCCGTTTTTGAAAGGCTAGTTACCTGTAACAACATCTCCTTCGAGACGGCTTTTTTAACTGTAACAAGCCAAGGTTTATCTTAAACAAATAATTTTTTGTTGCCAGATATTATATTTTCCATCAAGTGAAAATTTTGTCTGTCATTCCTAGACCACGTTGCTAGCTGTGTTAATGCTGCGGGTTTTGGAGTAATAACGAGTATGCAATATTGGTAACTCTCGAAACGACTGTGGCCCCGTGAATGACCTTGAAAATCGCACTGCGACCCGCAGTCCCACAACAAACCCGTATTGCCTGTGTTCCTATCGAGGTGAATATCCCTTCCTTTCCTCTATTCGCCGGTATCCTTTCGCCCCATCGCCATGTGAAACCCCTGTCAGCTATGAGAATAGCTGATAGTGTCGACGTATATGATGGTGAAACAGATATGAAACATATTTTTTGAGTAAACAGGCTGGAAAAAAGAACGAGGCTTCCAGAGAAAGCTTGCATGAAAGCCATACAGTTGGTGCACACCCTCCCAAAGCTGCAGGTTAGATATCTCTAACAACACTGATCAAGGAAGACCAAGAGAACTGGTTTTTTCGAAGCTAGTACATGACACCAAGAGAACACGAACAGTTTGGTCCTAATGAATCAACATTTATAGACAAAACTTCTCACTTCGCGAAATGCCAACATCAAACCTCCGACACCCCCACCAAGGGCCCATAAGTGCTTATTGTCATCATACACCGTCAACAAGCACTTGAATCCGCAAAATCTGGCGACAGAGGCAAGTTGTCAAGCCCTCGACGACTTTCCAACGGACTGATATTAGCTGAGTGGGACTGCCAGGGACTCAGCCATGCTAATATTCACTCCCGCGCAAGTATCCCCCAACCGACGCTATTACATTGCATTGTACAGACCTCCTCACGTCGATGTTAAAAAGTGTCAACGCCGGGGCACATTGCCAGGAAATGCCCAACTAAGTCACACTGGTGTGTCAGTGTGTGCCAATGCTCAACCCTCTGAACGGTGAGTTATATATGATCCAACCAGCAAGAGACTGGTGGCTAAACAATGTATCAATTGTAAGAACCTCAGGAGTCCCACAGCAGCTCATGCTGACTGCAGTGTGAGGGCTGATCGCTCGCAGCCAACCGCACATCACCCTGTCCCCCTCATAATGACCCCCCAGGACACCATACCTCGGGTCGGAATACTGGCTCCTTTGCCTGCCTCAACAATGGGGTTGAGCACCTCACCTTGGAGCACGTCGAACAGAACCCCCTCACGTCGGCTGTCAATACCAGCCTAGCTGATCAGCTTACAGTCAGCCAAGGACTCAGCTGACTCGGGACTACACGTCTCCCGATTTTCCAAGTCTTGCTCCTTGGTATACCACCTGATGTCGCGCAAAGCAAACGAGTACATGGAAACACAACAATTTTCTCCCTGAAACAACAACTTGAACAACACAAGGAAAGAATGTGTAAGTTACCAATAACAAGATTGTCACAATTTGTGAAAGCAAGCTGTAAGGCACTGCTGAACAAGGAGGTGGTCCTGTTCTTATTCCAGTAATGAACATAATGACCTTGTGTTGAAAACTGAAGTGAGCATCATAATGAAGGCTATGGTGTCAATGAATGATAGTAATAGTGATGACTGTAATAAATGTGGTGAAGAGTGTGATGAGAGCGTAGGTGTCTATAAAGTTTATAAAATGATGAGCGTAATATAAGTGTGTTGAAGAGTGTGAAGAGAGCGGTGGTGTCTATAATGTTTAGTAATATGATGACCGTGATATAAGAGGTTGTAAGAGTGTTGATGAGAGCGGTGGTGTCTAAAATGTTAGTAATATTGATGAGCGTAATATAAGTGGTGGTGAAGAGTGTGATGAGGATATCGCATAACATTAATGTTGAATACAATACTGTTGTTAAATGTAATGAACACAATGTTGGTAGAGCGCTGGTGAATGAGGTTGTAGTGTTCGTGTAATGATAGTGGAGGAGGAATGCGAGTGTGGTGTCACCTATCCATTGTATTCTCACACATAAACAGCGTCAAGCTCGGGTTTACAAAAGACTCCCACAGGCCTTCAACTGGAAGTGCACTTTTAAAACTCATGGACAGGTAGCGGCTGTGACATTGATCAGGTCTGCTATTCAAGTAACAATTATTTCATTATGCCAGAGAAACTCGAGAATGATCCCAGACTACAATAATGATCAAAACTCGTATAAACTTTCTATATTAAGCTGAATATTGCATCACTTAGAAAAGACTTCCTGACCTTCATCATAAAGTAAACCACCAACCCATTGATTTGTGTGTCTACAAGAGTCAGAGTCCCCTGAAAAATCCCAACCCCCTAAATTACCATCATTTGTGCATATAACCTCAAATCTAAATAACTCTTGTGTTTTCTAAATATTAAAAAATCGCTTCCACATCAACTTCTTGCAACACAAAAAACATAGGTGCTAACAATATCACGGTGTTAGGATTTATATAGTGAACTCTGCTCTCACACAAATTTTAACTTGTAAGCTCCTCGATAAGTTTAATTACTTGGAGCCTCCCACTTGAGCTCATTCGAGCCTAACTTATTATGGGATTACAATGCAAGACAACAAAAGCAATTGGGAAACTCACCGTTTGGTAATCGTAATGGTATCAATGTTGTCACTTCTTAAACAGTCTGATAAGTCCAAATTGAAAGGTGCCTTGAACCCACACATATCTATGGAGGCGTCCTTGATCTGTGCCTGGCTTCAACCTTACTTCCCCTCAGGTAAGGTTCATGATGTTTGGTGAGGGGCTCTTGATTAGGGACTGGATCTGTGCACCAGTTCCCCGAATAAAGCTGAATGCCTCCCAATCCCTCCCATAGCGCTTGTATAATCCTACGGGTTAGCGCATCCCCTTGATTATAATAATAAATTCAACATTACTTCTGCCAGCTCTGAGTCTTTCCCATTGAACAGATCTAGCGTCTGATCATTTCCCTAGCTAACTAAACCTCACTAGATATTGTAATACTATCCTTCCTGGTGGATAATTCAAACGGAACGCTTTAAATGGATCCCCCTGATCAGCAGATGACGTTGTTGCAACATATGACTGACTGGTATAATTTCCTATGAGTGTTCCTCTGTAGGACCTTTAAACAATGATCTTGTGAGCAAAAGTATTAGAACTACTTAGAGCGCCAGTGCAAACCACTTGGTACTCAAAACCCAACAAACTTCCCAAACTACCATACCTCCATCAAAAACATACATATTACAATGATCTAAACTTCGAACACTAAACTACTGCTCGCAGACCTAGTCCTAGCCTATAGAACCCATCGTACCCCTGGAATGCTGAGGACCCTCCAAACTGCCCTTGTGCTCCAGAGAGCTATGACAAGCTGCGGCAAACAACTGGGAAAAAATTTAACAACGGTCTTAATCTCACACACCAACTTAGCCGGGCTTGAGGGACAAATAGAATAAAGGAACAGAAACTGGGCAGATCCGCGTCCCCACACCCTCATCCCTTACATTAGGGCGAATGAGTTAGTCATGCTTGGGCGCTACAATCTAGCTATGACAATCCTTCCCCAGTACCACACAGGCAAAATTAAAAATGACAAATATGATACTAGGGAGAGAACTTGTTTGCTTTTATGCTCATCAAAGGCAGATGGATTGCTAACATTCCTTTCACTAATTATGAACTTATGCAGCACACGGGCACTCCACTCGCCTGGTGAGGATGGTAATACTTACAACATACTCAGATGCTGTGTCCGAGTAACCAGGTAATCCATTATAAGAACATAAGAACATAAGGAAAGAGGAACACTGCAAGCAGGCCTGTTGGCCCATACTAGGCAGGTCCTTTACCATTCATCCCACCAACAAACATTTGACCAATCCAACCCTCAATGCCACCCAAGAACAAGCACCGATGTGCAAGTCCCTCTCAAATCCCACCCCTCCCACTCCTGTAACTTTATCCAACTAAATTTCAACTACCCAAATCAGCCTCAATAACCCAACCGCTTTCCCTAGTAGATATTCAGCCTATTATTCATCCATTTTGGGTCATTTCTATTTGATTAATTTCCTTATAAGGGGATAAACGTTCTTTGGGGCAGCATGTATTGTGTTCAGAAATTTCATATTGATAGCTCTCTTCGTTACCCCAGTCACAGATAAGTGTTCTCTAAGCCCATCGTAATCTGCTAAGCGAAAATCTGGGATTTTACTGAGTTATCCCTACTATCATACTTCCATTCAATTCTAAATGTAATTGTTTTGTGGTCGCTAGCACCCAGGTTCTCTGAAACTTCTAAATTATTAACAAGGGATTCATTGTTTGCCAGAACTAAGTCAAGCAGGTTATTACCCCTTGTAGGTTCTGTCACAAATTTCTTCAAAAAACAACCCTGAACTACTTCTAAGAAATCGATGATTCTAAATTCCCAGTCAAGAATTCCAATCAATATGACAAAAGTTAAAGTCTCCTAGAATTAATACATTATCGTGCCTTGTGGCCCTAACAATTTCCTCCCATAGTAGTCTCCCTGGTCCCCTATCTAAATTTGGGACGGTATATCACACCTAAAATTAATTTTTCATGCCCCTCTGAAATTCTATCCAAACGACTCTGTATGTGTTACCTCAGACTTAATACCCGTTTTTATGCAACAGTTCAAGCGATCTCGGACATACAATGCCACCCCCCCCCCCTTTCCCCGATACTTCTATCTACTTGGAAAAATTTTAAAAACCCCTGAATGTGATATTCTGCAGGCATTCCCCGACTTTTTGAATTAAACCACGTCTCAGTAATGGCAAATACATCTATGTTACCTGCACTAGCAACTAGTCTCAACTCGTCCATCTTATTCCTAGCACTGCGACTATTTGTGTAATAAATATTTAATGACCCTCCTCTCTCTTTACCCTTCCTGCTTCCTTTCTGTTTTTCCCACTAAACCTATTACTGTCCTTGTCAATTAGTGCCACTGGCTTTCCAATATCCACCCCCATTTTGCCTATTACTGTTCTCCTAGTACTCATGTTACTACCCTGCGACTTCACATTTTTTCCCGCCAAAACCCATACCACTAACTATTCCTAGTTTTAAAGACCTAACAGCTCCCTCCATTGCGTTGGCAGTCTCCCACCCCAAACACCTAGATAAGTGAACCCCATCCCTGGCATACATGCATTCCCCATAGAAGAGGTCCCAGTTGTAAATGAATGTTACCGCATTTTCCTTACAGTATTTGTCCAGCCAGCAATTGACACCAATTGCTCGGGAAACAACCATTCATTTCCAACTCCTCTCCTTGGCAAAAGGGCCACATATGACAGGTTTCCCATCCTTCCTCCTAATTATGTCTATAAGCTGACCTATACCTGTTAATCAGGTCCTCACTCCTACGTCTGCCAACATCGTTGCCTCCAGCACTGGACATAATAGGATTGCTCCCATTACCTCTCATGATGTCATCCAGACGGCTAACAATACCTTCATCCAGCCCCAGGAAACACACTCTGCCTCCTACTCCTATCCTTCAAGCAGAATGCCCTATCCATGTACCTAATCTGGCTATCCCCAACAACAACAATGTTTTTACCTTCCTTGGCGTCGTCCGTCGTGATGCTCCGAGTAGTCGACTCACATTCGCCAGGTAGCATTACACCACTTGTAAATTCGTAAGACGTTCTCGATGTCTTCGTTGGGGTTTCTAGGGATGTCTCACTCCACGTCTGCCAATGCTTCTTTGGTGTTCGTTGTGGCAGCCCCCAGTAAAAACCCCTCACATTCGTCGGGTAGCACCGAGAATGGGTTGGAAGTTTCCACGGTAGCTTCTGGTTTCTCGTTGTTTCTCCCTCTCCAACCGTTTTCTTGATCTTCAGCTTGGTTCCATGTTGCCCGGCCACTGACCAAGTTTCCCCTTTTAAACCCTGGGGACTCAACAGAAGGATTACTACGAATCCTCTTGTTCTCCTCCGTTAATCCCCGTATCTCCTTTCTTAGCAACTCTGAGTTCTTCTCTCAGCTGCTGGTAAAGTTGCTCAAGAGAGGGCATCCTGGTACAGATTCACAGAGAGCACACAAAAGGTCTTCAGAGCTAAGTACACGTCACCACATTACTTGAATTATATAACATGAGCTATGTAACTGGGGAGCCCCCTCAATCTTGGACCAACAGCCTCATCATTCCAATTCCTAAGCCCAATAAACAAAATGCATTTCGGCCAATATCTCTTACTAGCTGCTTGTGTAAAACATTTGAGATAATGATTCTTAATCGTCTTATGTACAGAATCAAACAATTTTTGTCTCCCCGGTTACATGGTTTCATGCATGGAAGGAGCGTGCATCATTGCATAGCCACCTTTCTCACCCTGCACACTGACAGCTCATACACTACCTTCCTTGACCTTAAATCCGCTTTCGATGTACCCAACCTACATGAATCATTAGTGAACTTGCCAGAATGGATGTTGGAGGGGGCTTCTCCGCTGGATTAAAGGCTACCTTTTCCAACAGAAAATCGTCTGTGTTGTTCCAGGGACATAGAAGTGTAACCTAAAGACTTTGAATTAGGAACCCCACAGGGAGGTGTGCTCAGTCCCACACTGTTCAATATTCTAATTAATGAATTACTTAATGCTATGCCTATCAGCCCCATCATTATGTGATTAGTTTGCTGATGATATAATATTCACACCCCCGGGATTCTCCAACACCCAAAACATTCTTAATCATGTACTAGCCTCGTGTCAGGACCTGGGGTTGATAATCTCTACTGATAAAACAAAGATACTCAATAGGCATCCCCCTCGACAGAGACACAGTTCTTTCAGAATCCAATTGCATGATGGGTCTCTTCTAGAATATGTAAGCAGATACAGGTATCTAGGCTTTGAGTTTCCACTACTTGGACCTGTTTTAACAAGACTTTGTCCCCAAATTTACAAAGAACGACTAAGAGCACTTAGATTGTGGCAGGGCTTTACCCAGGTATGGTGCTAATGTTAAAATTGTGAAAATGATGTATCTTGCTTATATTAGATCATTGGTTGATTATTGCTGCGCCACTACTTGCTCTTGTGTCTGACTGGAAGCTTGGAGGGCTGGAAAAAACTGCAGAACGAAGCAATGGGGGATCATTTTTGGATGCCCTCGTACTGCCAAAATTTTAAAATGCAAAAAGACTTGATATTCCAAGCATCAGAGATTGTGTTACTGAAAGAAATACCTAATTGGGGTTAATAAAGCTCAGACAAGCTCATTCAAACCCCTGCACAGAAGCCCTCCAAACGTCCTCAGCACTGGTGAACACTCCTCCAGATGGATCGAAAACTGGAAAACCGACCTCCGCATGAATCAGATAAAATGATCTATGTCAAGTAAGGCAACAGCGGACTTCTCCGCTCCATGGAATATTACCCCTTCCCAAAATACCATTCCTCCATTTCCCCCCAAACTACTTCTTAAAACACAACCAAAACTTCGCGTTTAAGCCAAAGATGAGGCCTTAAGCTGTATTGATAACTTAGTCACACAGCACACACTCTCGCAAATTATTTACGCTGATGGTTCTGTTCACCAATCACTGTGGGAGCTGGAGTGCTGCTGTTGTCGGTGTGTGTGTGTGTGTGTGTGTGTGTGTGTTTTGTGTGTGTGTGTGTGTGTTTGTGTGTGTGTGTGTGTTTGTGTGGTTGTTTGTGTGTGCGTGTGTGTTTGTGTGCGTGTTTGTGGTGCGTGTGTATGTGTTTGAGTGTATATGAGTGTGTGTGTGTATGAGTGTGTGTTTTGTGTGGTGTGGGGTGTGTGTGTGTGTGTTTTGAGTGTGTGTGTGTGTGTGTGTGTTTGAGTGTATATGGAGTGTGTGTGTGTATGAGTGTGTGTGTTTTTGTGTGTGTTGTGTGTGTGTGTGTGGTGGTGTTGTGTGTGTATGAGTGTGTGTGTGTGTGTATGTGTATGGTATATATGAAATGTGTGTGTGTAGAGTGTGTGTGTGTGTATGAGTGTGGGGTGTGTATGAGTGTGTGTGTGTGTGTGTTTGTGCGTGTGTATGTATGTGTATGAGTGTATATTGAGTGTGTGTGTGTGTGTGTGTGTGTTTGTGTGTGCGTGTGTATGTGTATGAGTGTATATGAGTGTGTGTATGAGTGTGTGTGTGTATGAGTGTGTGTGTGTATGAGTGTGTGTGTGTGAGAGTGTGTGAGTGTGTGTTTTGTGTGTGTGTGTATGAGTGTATATGAGTGTGTGTGTGTGTGTGTATGAATTTGTATGTGTGTGTGTGTCTCATCAATCAATATTTGCACCAATAACTAACTACAGTTGTGACCGAGTGTGGAAGTGTGAATTGCTCATTACACTATAATTTGTTCATGATTGTAGCCATGTATAAACGTAAGTAACCATTTTTACAGTATTCATTACCTTTGTAACTTGTGAGTTCATTACCTTGTACCCAATTTCAGCCATCACAACTTTGGGAGCCCAGTCCCTGGACCCATTACGTACCTCTGTAATCTGTAAATACCTTTGTAACTTGTCATGATTGTGACTAGACCTACCTGGAGTTCATTACCTTTGTAAATTGTGAGTTCATTACCTTTGTAAATTGTGAATTCATTACCTCTAACTTGCTCAGCTATCAAAACTTTGGAGTCCAGTCCCTGGACCAATTATGTACCTCTGTAATCTTTTGACTACCACCCACAGGATGGGTATGGGGTGCATAATAAACATATTAAACTAACTAAACCAGTGACTAGTTTGTGTGATGTCACGTGATGCCACATGAGTGCGTGGGATGCGCTGCATCGGCCTCAGTTCCCCGTAGACCTACCAAGCAGCTACAGGCAGGCTGGACTCCTCCCTCTCACTCTGCTAATATATGTGTTAACATCAAACGACTTGTGTTTAACTCCAACCATCAAATCTCTACGAACCCTCGCAACAAGATAGTGTGGGTACAGGTACTTTCAGATAGTGAACAGGGACTGCAGGTGTAAGGAGACACACTCAGGTACCTACTTACTGCTAGATGAACAGGGACAGCAGGTGTTACGGTTCGAATCTTAATCTTTAGCCAGGTTAGTGCACTCCGTAACAACACACTTCATAGAATGAGAGGATATGGTTCCAAACTTAGAAATGTAAGGCACAAATAATAGTTACTCAGCCTTTTCTAGTTTGTTTTTATTTAAAAGCTTAAATACTTTAGATATTCATAAATATCTATTAAATATCACTTTGTCAGAAACTTTCCTTCACACAAGAAAACTCTTAAATAGAATGTACATCATAGACCCCCTCTGGAGACTGTCAATATGGTCACTACACTTGATAATGATCAGAGGAATATTACTGCTTCCCAATAGTAACATTACTTGTGTGCAAGTACATATATTGAGAATTAACACTTTCCCCTGAGTAACTCCCCGGCATTAAGGGATATAACACAAAGTTCTAAGCTTGACACTGGTCGTCAGATTTGTACCCGAAGGTAACAGTATATAATTGTCCGCAGACTTCACTTCACAATAAACCACAAGTGGTTTTAAAGATTCTATAACAATTTTCTATCCAAGTGAGAATAAGGCGGAGTACTAGGAGTGTAGCTCAGTCAATGTACACTGAGTCGGCAGAGAGAGGGAACTGCCATATACAGTTAATCCCTCATGACATCAACTCGTCAAAGGGAGAGAGGGTAGAGCGGTGCGAATACCCACCAATGGACATACCTAGTTATAAAACCCTTATCCCCGGGGTACCTACCTAACACATTACTCAAGATATATACATATACATCATACCTGGGTATATTCCTAAATCAGATAATATTATAAACTAGTGGAATCTTTAATTTAGCTAATATTAAAGAACCCCGAGTATAATATTAAGTGGATAAATACATATAAAATAATATCATTATGACCTTGGTCATAACACACCCCCCCTCCTTTCGGGGATTAAACTTCGCCGTTTAAAAAAGGATTTCAGAAATAGTATATAAACCAGAATACAAGTCATTCCTCTGACAAAGACCCTGATGACAAATGTTGCTTCTCCAACAAAAAATTAAAAGTCTTGTGTCGCCAAACCACGTGTGTAGACACCACGTAACCAGAGCTTCTGGTAGAAGAGGCATTTCTCATAAAGAGGCCTTAAGTGACCATTGGTAGCAGGAGAAGTCAGGGTAAGACAACAGGAGACTGCCACCGCAGAAATAAGTTCTGGATACCATATGGTGGCTTACGGGACAGGTCTCCTCAGTGGTTACAAGAATCAGATAACTGTAAGTAAACAAATAGCATTAAAAATGCATTAAACAAATACATATCTATAAAAATGTACTATAAATCCTCTTTTGTAAACTCAACTTTAATTACATGCCTTAAAGACGGGACAGTGTGAGCAATCACATTATCAGCTCCTCTAATGTGGTTAATATTTATAGAAAAAGGTTGTATACTAAGGGACCATCTTTGTATTCTGGCATTTTTAGCCTTCATGGTGTTTAAAAAAGGTTAAGGGATTATGATCTGTTTTTACTCTAATTTTATGAGGGGTAGTCCCGAGATAAACCTCAAAGTGTTCCAAGGCTAAGACCAATGCTAGTGCCTCCTTTTCAACGGTTGCATAACTTAATTGATGGGGTTTCAATTTTGCAGAAAAATAACAAACTGGGTGTAAAAGATCAGAAGAGGAAGGAAGGTTGTAGAACAGCACTGACTACATACTTACTGGCATCCACTTGTAAAGTAAAGGGAGCGTCAAATACCAGACTCTGTAGAACTGGAGAGGAAAACCCAAATAACGTTTAGACGAGTAAAGGCTAACTCACTTGTAGCCGTCCATTTAAAAGGAACTTTAGAACTTGTAATTCAAACAGCGGTGCTGCCACTTGCGAAAAATTAGGGCAAAACCGTGGTAGTAACCGGCCATCCTAGAAATCTCTGTACACCTTCTTGTCTAGCGGAGCAGGAAAATCCATAATAGCATGAATCTTTGCATTAAAAGGGGGCAAAAGTGCCTTGCCCTACATTAAATCCCAGATATTTTATCTGGGGCCCGACCCAAAATCACACTTAGCAAGGTTGATGGTAAATGGTGTTCATCTAGCCTTTCAAGAGTGGTTCCAGCCGAACCAGGTGTTGAGGCCAGTCATCGCTGAATACCACCAGATCATCTAGGTAGGCTTCCGTTCCTTCCAAGTCGTACGTTAGCCAATTCATAAGCCTCTGGAAGGGCGAGGCTGCATTGCAGAGCCCAAAGGGCATCACCCTGTAGTTAAACAGGCCTCCAGGCACGGTGAAAGAAGAAATTTCCTGCGCTCGGGGCGATAACGGCACTTTATAATAACCACGCAGGAGGTCCAAACGACTGACCTACTTAGCACTGGCGATGCTGTCTTTTAGGTCATCAACCCTAGGAAGGGGGAATCCGTCAGGCACGGCTAGGGAATTTACTTTCTGATAGTCGGTACACATTCTAAATGAACCGCTGAAATTAGTACAAGGACACACCCTGGCTTTCTCTCTAGACCCTTTTTCCTTGGTCAATTGAGAGGTTATATCGAAGTAATCAGCTAGAGAAGCAGAGGCCAACACATCTGCAGTCTGATGTTCGATAACAAAGGAGCATACATCGCCCGTCAGAGTTCTGAAATTCTTCTTGCAAGATCAACTGTATCAGGCGCTCCATAGTATCACATCCAGATGACCTCAACCATCGCTCTAGAGCCACCTTCTTTTGCCGGGCAAATTCTACCCAGGTTTGACCGGGCAGTCTTCGTAGAGAGCGGAAGGTGCACTGATAACTTACAGGAAGTAAGTCATACTCCTTTAAAATGATGATCTTAACTGCCTCGTAATCTGCATACTTGTCATACGGGAGAGCTGCAGTACATGATTGAGCCTTACCCTTAACCCTTTAGTAGGCAGGAACGACAATTGTCATTCTTGAAAGCATGATATTCAGTGCATTCCTCCTACACCCACTGAGCATCTGGGTTCCCATTCTCTATTTCTAACCAATCACAAGCCTTCCCCGAGTCTCTCCAGCCAAGTGGTGATGGCTTCTGCTCGCTTCCCATTGGTTGAGAGACCAAAATGTAAACACTTCTAGCTTGGCGTTGCCGAGATACGTTTTTTCATCGAGTGACACTCATATACCCTTGGATTTTACCCTCTACAATGTCGGTAAGTACTCATTTGTTTCTAGTGTGTAAATGAATAGTTTAGGCATATTTTGATACATATATATAATTATATATATATTATATATATATATATATATATATATATATATATATATATATATATATATATATATATATATATATATATTATATATGAAGTGTGTGTGAAGCATAATGTGAGTGCACCATGCAAAGGAAAAAAGTGCAAAAAAAAAAAAAAAAGACCGATAAATATCGTTCTTGCCTATTTGGGCCCAATTTTAATTTTCAGTAAATAAATATTTATAAAAAAATTTTAATGCATATCAATTCTGTAGTATAGGTGTGTACAGAACGTTTTTATTGTCCTACCAGATCAATCAGAAATTGTTTTATGGTGAGTCCTGTAAAGACAAGTCCAAATATCTCTGCATTTTGGAGGAAAGTGACTCAGATCCAGAGCCAGATCACCTGGAATTGCTTGACAGTAGTGATGAGTACTTGCCACAGGATGCAGAGGTGTCAAGTGATGATGAGGAAGATAGACCATCCAAAAAGCCAAAATTCTCACATGCCAGTGCCAGGCAAGCTACTTGGATGCAAATTGTGCAGCAAACGCAAACATGTCACATCCTCATTTTCCTTTGCCATATGCAAAGTAAATATGTACATCAAGAAGGATAGAAATTGTACAAATTAGTGATCTAGTATGATTATTCTTTCTTAGGAAACTCAAGAAAGTGGGAATTGAAAGTTATATCCCTTTGCAATGTGCCTATGTTGCTACTTTAGGCATTTTTGTATTTTAATACTTACAAAATGTTTGAAAACAAGTTTAATTTATGTCTTTGATAGTCTTTGTATAATAAAATAAAATAGTTATTTGGTGTTTTATTAACAATTGCAACTTTGCAACATTTAAAAATGTTCACCCTTAGATAGGCAAGACCTACTTTTGTCGGTCTTCCCATATTGGCAATTGATTGAAAACAAACTTTCACATATTCCTTTGTATGGGCTCATTTACTTTATATTGAGACACTATCCACTCATAGGGAAAAAACATTTCAAAATTCGCAATTTTCGTTTTTGCCTACCAAAGGTACACATTAAGTGTGGTGTGAAATAAGGTAGCCCAATGTTCACGAGGCCATCTCATCCCTCGTGCCTGATTCTCAAATGTGTCGAAGTGTCCAAGTCTGTTTCACAAAACCTGGGCACTAATGAGGTAGCCCTGTGCAGGTCAAAGGTAAAGGTTTGAGTAGCAGACGACTTACTCTTTTCTTCCTCTTTTTGCCTCTAGAATCTGATGTTTTATCTCTCGAACTCTTCTTTATACAGCAGGCGCTGGGATTCCAGTTGCTCTGTTTGCAACTTTATAAGATGTTCCAGACGGTGAAAGTGTTAGTGTGAGAGGAGTCAAAGGTACTGGAGGAGTGGGAGGAGTGTGTCCCTCTAGGCGAAGCTTGGAACGAGCTCCACCTCCGGTCGCCCCCACATGACCAGGGCTAACTAATGGGCTCTCATTACACGAATCAGGTGGTACGTTGTCCCGATACATAGCCTCTGCTCCTAAAGTGAGGCCTTCAAATGAAGCCACCAAATGAGCTACTCCTAGGGACAAAGATTTCTCCGAGGGTGTCTTGCCATGCGAATCCAACCTCGGGACAGTGTCAGAGGGCTGAGAAAACAATATGTTCTGTATTATAGAACGGACAGTACTCGCTATATAACGATTGTTATAAGAAACTCGTAAATATCTAGCAACTTGCCAGCATTGTTGTAGTGGTAAAGTCTTCAGCGTATCTGGAGTCAAGTCCTTCACCAACTGATATGTCACGATCCATGGTCAAGAAGTTCAAAGCTCCTGGACAGGCCCCCACTTGTTACTGTTCGAATCTTAATCTTTAGCCAGGTTAGTGCACTCCGTAACAACACACTTCATAGAATGAGAGGATATGGTTCCAAACTTAGAAATGTAAGGCACAAATAATAGTTAGTCTAGTTTCTTTGTATTTAAAAGCTTAAATACTTTAGGTATTCATAAATATCTATTAAATATCACTTTGTCAGAAACTTTCCTTCACACAAGAAAACTCTTAAATAGAATGTACATGATAGACCCCCTCTGGAGACTGTCAATATGGTCACTACACTTGATAATGATCAGAGGAATATTACTGCTTCCTCAATAGTAACATTACTTGTGTGCAAGTACATATATTGAGAATTAACACTTTCACTGAGTAACTCCCTGGCATAAGGGATATAACACAAAGTTCTAAGCTTGACACTGGTCGTCAGATCGTAACCTGAAGGTAACAGTATATAATTGTCCGCAGACTTCACTTCACAATAAACCACAAGCTGGTTCAAGAGTTTCTATAACAATTTTCTATCCAAGTGAGAATAAGGCGGAGTACTAGGAGTGTAGCTCAGTCAATGTACACAATGTACACAATGTACACACAGTGTTCAGTGGTCAGTCGTCACGTGAGGTCACAGACCCTGAGCTGCTTGGGGATTAGCGTGGACGGTTACAAAGCATGGCTTGCTTCTACAGTGTTTTAAAAGCTGAGGTTGGAGAGTTGAAGGAGGAGGTCTTGCTTCTCCAGGAGGAGATTAGGAGGCTGAAGGTCCACCTCAATGGGCCTGGGAGAGAGTGTGAGGTGGTTGGAGATGTGGGGAATGAGGCTTCTAGCAGTGAGGTGCAGTCTGTCTCTCACTGTGAGGAGGCTGTAGGTGGGGTGGTAGCAACGGCTACCAGCAGTGAGGTGAAGGCCAGCACCTGCTACAAGTGGCGAGTTGTTCACAGTAATGGGAGGCGCATCAGAGTAAGGAAAGTTAAGAGTGCAGATCTGAGGTAGGAAATCGCTTCTCTGTTTTTCCAGGATGAATGTCTTCAGTGGCCAGTGAAGGTAAGGGTACTACTCCCCCTGCTAATGAAGGTAAGCGCATTCTTGTGGTTGGGGGACCCCAGGTAAGATATGTTGATCGTGCTTTTTGTAATAGGAATAAAAAGATGAGAGATAGAGTGTGTTCCTGGAGCTGGTGTTGGGGACATTGTCAACAGACTGGATAATATCATGTCAGGTAATGGGACAAGCCCCTTATCTGTCTCAGTGCTGGTGAAATGATATTGGGAAGGGTAGGAGAGAAGAGCTGCTAGATAAGTACAGGTCAGCTATAGATTTCATTAAGTCTAAGGGAGGGATCCCAATCATATGTAGCATCTTGCCTAGAAGGGGAGTGGGAAAGGAAGGGTTGTCTAGGGAAATTTGGGTTTTGTAAATTTGTGGCTGGGACAGATACTGAAAGGGAAAATTGCAATCCCATTCATTGAAAAACGGGAAAACCAACTTTTTTTTTTTTTGGCAAACATGATTTTTATGCAAGGGAGGGGGTTCTTTCTCTGGGGCAGGGGTGGTACACTTGCGGGACTCGTTTGAAAAGGCCATTGGTGAAATGCCATGTTTTTAAAAACTGATGGAGTTTGGGGTTATGGGTGTGGGGGGGGAAATGAGTTGAAAAAACCCCCTAGGGTTGGAAACAGTAAATGTATAAAAGGCATTAAAGCATGAAGTTATAAATAAAGCAATAAAAACACCCCCCCGAAAAAAAAAAGGGGGACAGCAGGGGCAGCAAGGGGTAGTCCTTTTTCTTACAAATTTGCGGAGTTTTAAAAATTTAAGGGTTTGAGAGCTAAGATTAATTGCAAGTGCGGGAAAAAATTGGAATTTTTGCAAAAAAACAGAGACCTGGCTCAATCTAAAAGATAGAGGTTCCCCTTCTAAATGTCAATAAAAGGGCTATAAATTATTCCCACACTGACAGGGCCCAACGGGGAAAGGTGGTGGGAGAAAAGCATGTATGTAGAGAAAAATTTAAATTTTTGTGTTGGGACAAGATTTTAAATTTAAAAGCGTCAGCCACTGAATCTTTTTGGGTTTTACGTTCTCGGGGCCGAGAAAAACTAATTTTGGGTGTGTTTTACAGGGCCCCAAAATCTTGATAGGGGTGCGAAAAATTCTAGGGAAACAAAAATTTTTTTAAGGATTTCATACAAAATTTTTTTGGGGCTTTGGGATTTAAAATATGGGGACAGATTGACTGGGCAATTTGACGGGAAAATTTAGAGTCGGGGGGACTTTTTGATACGTTCCAGGATTTTTTTTTAAAAAAAAGTTTGTGAAGAAAAAAATGGGGGAAATCCCCTCCTTGACTTGGTTTTTCCCTTTGGGAAAACACAAATTTTAAATTTTTGAGGTTAATGATGACCCTTGGGGTGGGTGATCACAAATCACCATTTAAAAAATTAGCAGGGAAATTCCCCTAATAATGGCAATAAAAGTCTCCTTTCCCTGATTTTTCCCCCGGGGCTGATTTCATAGGACTGAAAAATTACTTAGGTGGGCTTTTAATGGAAAGACTGACTAGGGGTCAGGTAGGTGGTTGATGGTTGCCCTTAAAGATGCTTTCCAGGGCCCCTAGTTCTAGTGCTTACGTAAAATTTTGTTCCAAATAGGGAAAACAGATCAAACAAAAATGATCTAAATGGAAAGAAAAAATAGGGTTTTAAAAAAAACTGATTTGGTTCCAAAAAAAAAGGGGGGGGGGGGTTTTTTTATAAAGGGGGAAAAACAAAAAAAGGAGAGGGGGAAATTTAAAAAATCGAATATTCAGTTAAAAAGAGAAATAAAAAAGGGGGAAATTTGAAAAGCCCAAAAAGGGATTATGGGTTTTAAAATTGCAAGGGGAAACGAAGGCTAACCCAAAAAGGGTTCTTTCAGGTATACAGAAGTAAGTTTAGGGACAAGATTTGGCCCCCTCAAAAAATTCTCGGGGGCGTCATGACAGTGATAAAAGGAAAAAAGTGTAGAATTTTTTTAAAACCCTATTTCCCCTCAGTTTTTTCCCCAGGAGGATACCCGCGATATTTCCGTAATGATAAATTATGTAGAAAAAAGGGGGGGTAATTAAAATGTGCACTATTAGGGGGCACAAGTGACATGGTCCTTTGGCAAATAGATAAATTAAAACCTAAAAAAATCCCCCGGCCCTGAGGGCTGTATGCAAGGGTTTTTAAAGGAAAGTAAAAAGGAGCTTTGCACACCCTTTGGTAATCCCTTTTTTAACATATCCTTTCAAACTGGCCCTGGTGCCCGATAAGTGGGAAAAATTTGGGAAAAGTGTTTCCCTTTTTTTAAAAACAGGGAAGGTCCCCTTGGGTTTTGAAATATAGCCAATAAGCCCAACCTCCATAGGGGAAAAATTTTTTGGGTTTAATAAATTTCCCAGGCAGTTGAAACCACCTTGAAAAGCATTTAAAAAATCAACGAATATCAGCTTTGGTTTTTTCAAAGGGGGTTCCTGCCTTACGAATTTTTTAACTTTTTTCCCAAGGTATTTGAGGGGGGAAAATTCATGGTAAAGAAAATGATATTGTGTTTATGGACTTCAGTAAAGGGTTTTTACAGGGTCCCCCATCAGAGACTATTGAGGAAAATTAAAAGCACATGGAATAGGAGGAGAAATTTTTTCCTGGATAGAGCTGGTTACCCAACCTCTCATATCCCTTCTGGGGTAACTTCCCATAGCTCCCCAACGTTAGTCCCTCTTAATTTCTCCCTTGTATCATATGCTGCGTTCCTTGTCATGTGAAACGTTTGAAGCCGTTTTCGAATTGTCGAGGAGAACAAAAATAATGATGGATACCCATCACCCCCCATATCCCCTTCAACCTTCCCCAATTTTCTACATAAGTCTTTCTTTGCACGTTCCTACCCGTCATCCTTACAAAAAACCCACTACCTCCCATTAGATACCCATCAATTACACAACCCGGGGCAACATGGGTTTAGAGCGGCTCCCTGTCTTCCAACTACTGGATCACTACGACAATGCCCAGAGCACTAAAAGACTAAAAGAATGCAGTGTAATTTAAACAGCTTTGAAAAAAGCCTTCGACAAGTGTGCCCATGGCGTAATACGCAAAAAAAGCGTGCTAAAGGAAAAGGAAAAGTTGGTAGATGGATTTTAAAAATTCCTCCAAACGGAACAAAAAGATAGTCGTCAACAGGAAAAACCGAGCAGCAACGGTGAAAAGCTCTGTTCCACAAGGCTCGCCCCATCTTTTTCCCTCATCCTATATCAGCATAGAAATTGCAGCCACAGCCCGGTTTCCCTTTTCAGATGACACCCAAATTTGCATGACGTGTCTTCCATTGAGACCTGCAAGGCTCCGGGGAGACTAAACAAATATTAAATGGGCTGCAAAAAACAATATAAAGTTCAAGATGAGAAATTTCAATTACTCCGAATGGAAAAACATGGGGAAAATTAAAACTTCATCAGGTACAAAACAAATTCTGGCCACAATAAGCAAAAATCAATGTCAAAGCCCTGGGAGTGATAGTCGGGGATCTCCCCTTTAAAGGCCCATAACTTGTTCAATCGATCTGCTAGAAAAATGAAGGATGGATAAGGGAAAACCTTAAAACAGGGGGCCCAAGCCCATGACGACCTCTTCGGGGTCACTTGTTTACGGGGCTGGAATATTGCTGCACACAACAGCACCTTTCAAGGAGGTGAAATTGCCGCCCTAGAAAATGTACAAGAACCTTCAGGCCCGGCTAACAAAACCCATAAAGTGCTTGAGGGTCCTGAACCGATTCCCTGGAACGCAGGCGGGAGAGATACTGATTATATACACCTGGAAATCCTGGGGGCTAGTCCGAACTTGCACACGAAAACATCACTACGAAAGCAAAAGACTTGGCGACGATGCAACACCCCCCCAATGAAAGAGGGGTGTCACAAAGCACGTTAAGAGACCAACAAAAGTGTCGGGGGCCCAAACTGTTCAATGCCTCCCCACACTAAGGGGTTACCAACAGACCCGGCAGTTTTAAAGCTGGCCTGGACAAGCACCTAAGTTGGTTTTTGACCAGCCGGGCTGTGGCCGTACT
Source organism: Cherax quadricarinatus (assembly GCF_026875155.1). Classification (NCBI taxonomy): domain Eukaryota; kingdom Metazoa; phylum Arthropoda; class Malacostraca; order Decapoda; family Parastacidae; genus Cherax; species Cherax quadricarinatus. Next base: position 2,635,110 of record NC_069425.1, read on the forward strand.
TGGTTTGCTGCAGCAGCAGGAACAGCCTGGTTGATCAAGTCGATCCACCATGGGGCCCGGTCACAGACCAGGCCGGGGACTTTTGACCCCCGGAAACCCTTTTCCCCGGGAAAACTCCGGGAAACTTTACAAACTCGCAAGTTCACGGGACCCCTCGCTTCATGTTGTGGTTTACTTCTTTTCATAAAGTGCTTACAGTGGAATTTCGACCTCGGGGGGTTCGGGGGATTTGAGTGTTGCCTCCGAGTTTCCCCTGTTTGTTTTTTTTTTTCAAGAATAAATTGCTTCGGTTATTCGCCCCGTTCGGGCTATATCTTATTGCACATCGAATCTTTTTCCCTATGGGACTTTTTAAGTAGTGCATTCATGTACAACCCAGTATATCAACTCTTAAACTTTGTTCATACTTTGCTGCATTTTACGCATCTTCCTACTTTAACAAATGGTATACAAATTCTTTTGTATTGCTTGACCATTTCTCTTCCTGAGCGAATTTTAGTATCTTCCCTCCTCCACCTCTCCTTTATAAAAATAATTTTTAATGCTCATTATTTCCTCTGGGGGAGGGGGGGGGGTTCTCACTGTGACTCTTGGGGTTTATCAGTTAGAAGTTTTTTTTACTTTTCTTTCCCCCCCTGTTTTTAAAATACGGGTTTTCCCTCATTTTGACCCCGCACTCAAACACTCTTTGCATAGATCTCGCTTTGCTCCCATCAATGCCTCGACTTTACATGGTCTGTGCTTCCAGATTTAAAAGACAACGATCATTTTTTTGTCCCCCCTTACTTCCCTTCACTTTTTGCCCCCCTAGCCCACGTTTTGCAGTTTGAACGGGAGAATTTGGCCCCTTTTCTCGCGACGGGGCCTTTTTTAGGGGAACCTTCTTCGCCTCAATAAACTTTAAATTTTTTTGACCCGGTTTTTTCCCCATCTCAGATAAATCCCCAACCTGGAGCAGTGTCTCAGAGATGCGTCCCTGGGGTCCTGCATCTTAGTCAAACCCCCAAACCTGTGAGTGCTCCAGTGCTCCCTGGAGGTCCTGCTCTTCAGATAAATCCCTCAAACCTTAGCACGCTCTAGGATGCTCCCTGGGGTCCCGCTTTCAGATACAATCCCTCAAAAACCCGGAGCAGCTGCTCTCGAGTTGAGTCCCTGGGGTCCCGCATCTTAGATACAAACCCCAAACCGGAGCACTGCTCTCAGAGATGCGTCCCTGGGGTCCCGCATCTTCAGATACAATCCCTCAAACCTGGAGCAGCTGCTCTCAAAAAAAGCGTCCCGGAGGTCCCGCATTTCAGCAATCCCTCAAACCGGGCAGCCTCCCCGGTGCTCCGGAGGGCCCCATCTCAGATACAATCCTCAAACCTGGAACGCTCCAGGATGGTCCCCGGAGGTCCCCCTCTTCAGATACAAACCCTCAAACCGGGAGCAGCTGTTCAGAAGCGTCCCTGGAAGTCTCTTTTGCTTGGCGTGAGCTGAAACGTGGGGGCGATATCGTTACAATAGGGCAAGAAACGGTTCCTTATTTAAGCATGTAAGAGGAGGTTGCCGACGGTTATCTGCAAGGGAAAAAAGAACTTGTTTGGGGGGGATTAGATTTACCATCCCTTTCCCCTTCCTCTATTACTGGGGTTTCCTGGAGGAGTTCCGGGGGTCAAGCCCCCGGCCCCTCTGTGACCAGGGCCCCATGTTGATCAGGGCCTGATCAACCCGGGTGTTACTGCTGGGCCCTGCACGCAAACCAACGTACGAACCCAGCCCGGCTGGTCAGGGACTGACTTTAGTGCTTCCCATGCCTCTTGAAGCAGTCGGGGTTATTGGTAATCCCCTTATGTATGCTGGGGGGCAGTTAACATTTGGGCCCCCGGCACTTTTTGCGTTTCTCTTAAAATGCTAGTGACACCCCCGCTTTTCATAGGGGGGTGTTGCCTCGTTGCCGAGTCTTTTGTTTGTAGGGGGGATTTCGTGTGCAAGTTTGGTACTAGTCCCTTAAATTTTCCAAAAATTTTTAACCATGTATCTCTCTCGCCCCGTTCCGGGGGTAAGGTTCATGAAACCCCAAGCTTTCCCCGTAATTGAGGTTTTATCTCAGAATTTTGGGCGTAAGGGTTTTTGTACATTTTTTTATTCGATTTCGAACTTTTACAATTGAGAATTTATCCCTACCCAAACTGAAAATTCCCGGACTTAGCAAAAACCCAAAACCGGGCATTCAATTGCGCCCAATTCCCTCTTGCCTTAACTGTAGTGAGACTGAAACCAGGCTACCGCTATTTCCGTTACAAAGAACTAGAAGTTCCTTGTTAAAAGGGGAAAAGGGTTTTCCCTTATCGATGGCGTTTTCTTCGCCCTAAACAAACTTGTTGGCGTTTTTTATGAATTTACCTCTCGTTTCCCCTGTGGAGTTTCCTGGAAGATTCCTGGGTCAATATCCCCAGTCACATCTGTGTCATCTTTTTCCCATGGGCCCGAGTAACCACCTCCTCGTACTGCTGTCCTTGATCTTCAGCTTCATCTTGCTCGTTTCTATGTCACACGACTACAACTATTTGTTATCTGCCCTTACTAGGCAATGTTAAAACCCACCTTTGGTATGGGGAGATTTTGTTAGTGTTGGCCTAAGGACTTGCTTGTATGGGCCAGCAGGCTAGTGACAGTGCCTGCTTTCTTTGGTGTTGTGTTTTTCGTTCAACAGTCTTTTTACCTTGCAGTGACATTGCGTGTCCCAAACATTTGTCCTTTTCCCTCTATTTCCTAATCTTTACCTGTTATTCTATATGTCGCTGGGGATTTGGTTCATCCCTCATCAAGCTTTCCCCTGTAATTAGTTCTTCCCTCCTGCCCTCAAGGTTTCTCTCAATTTAGCTCAAGCATTTCATCATGCCCTTTGTGGTGCTTCATTAGTCTCCAATTTCAGTCATATAGAACATTGCTCTGGATTCATACTGGGCTTCTTCCTAGTATGTGAAGTTCAATTCCATCTTCATTTTTGCAGGATGCGATATAAATGTTGGTCCCATCCACGTCATTACTCTCCTTCAACCTTACTCAATCTTCTATAAGTTTCTTTGCGCGTTCCGATCCGTCATTTTTAAAAATATATACCTCCCATCTAGATTAGCCCATCGTTTAATTGAAATCCAGGGCACATGGTTTAGAGCAGGTTCTTTCTGTCTGTCCCATTAATTTGGATCATAGACAGGCCTGGATGCCTTGAGTGACTGAATGGAATGACAGCATGTAATGATTCAGACTTGCAAAAGCCTTCGACAAGTGTGACATGGTGTAATAGCGCAAAAAGATGCGTGCGAGATACTGGAAAGTTGGAAGATGGCTTTATAAAATCCTCACAACGGAACAAAAGAGTAGTAGTCACGGTAAAGTCTGAGGCAGCTACTGGTGAAAGCTCTGTTCCACAAGGCCGCTACCATCTTATTCCTCATCTCATATCAGAAATTTTTAGGTGGTAGCATCCAGGCACATTTTCCTTTGCAGTTTGCAACGTATTTTCATCATTGTCTTCTAGCAGACACTGAAAGGCTCCGGTAGACATCCAACAATCTGCGTGGCAAACAGAAAGCAACCTGCATTAACGATGAGAATTTCAAGTTGGGAAATATGGTAAACATGGAATTAAACTTCTTCAGAGTTCCACAATTCCCTGCACAATAGCGAAAATCAAATGTATACAATTCCCCTGAAGAAGCTTGGTAGGCGAAGACACGGAATAAAGTTGGCAAACTGTTGCCATTGAATCCTATTGAAGTTGCCTACAGCAATTGGAAATATCTTATGCATCCAGGTCTCCATCTCTCTCTCTTTTTTTTTCTCCAATCTGCCGAGAGTTAATTTTACACTTTTTTTTCTAGCATGAGAAGAGTCTTATAAGTACCAGGCTTCAAACTAAGTCAATTGTGTTTGC
>NC_069425.1:2639531-2695418 GCF_026875155.1 Cherax quadricarinatus
TGCCGGGCCCAGAGCCAAATCCGCTTCCACGGGTCTCCCACCATATGGCAAATTCGCCACACGTCGGCACGTCGCCCCCCTCTGCCCCCGCATACCTCCCATTCCCTGGGTTCAAACTCTTGGGAAAAAAAACATACAGGGTATAGGATGCCAAAGCATTCTTGAGATTAAAAGAAACCCTCAGGAAATCCTGTGTAAGCACCTTTTAACCCATTTGCCAGGTTGGGCCAATGTACAGTTCCATAACGTTCGAAAACATTTCGAATATCTACCTCATCAGCCTCAAAAGGCACGTTGCGGAGCTTAACCCACGAATAATGTCGTGATACATCAATCAACTTGACCCTCACTGCCGGTGTTACAGTAATGCTGACATCTTGGTAACGATCAACCAAAGCCTCGTATACTTGAGCAGTTAGCACTTTCACGAAAATTCTATATACACCGTTCAGTGCCACTCCATATAAATCCTCGTCTCTGATGCCATATGTCTCTCGTATAATTATGGGCAATAACACATCGACTGACGTAGGTGTTAAAGCCCCACTAATAAGTTCAATGCCCACAGTATTCACTCTCCTGTGCACACCTGGCGCCATGTCGTTGACTGATTAGCTCATCTGGGAAACAGTAGAGGGGTGCAAAGCACGACCGCACTCTACCTCATCCAGGCAGCGAATGCACAACACCTCCTCGTACCACTGCTGTCAGGTTACTGAGGAGCGTCAGGCAAGGGGGTCTGCACGGCCCAATAGCGATGTAGACAATGAGGACCCTCAAGTAACCGAATTCACAAACACTATGAGCAACTGCTTGTTGCTACCAACAGTATCTAAACCTACAAGAATCTCCGAGACCAGTGTTTCCTTAATAGACTGTTGCGACCCCTGAATGGGTCACAATGTATATAATGTATATTACCTTTTCATATAATTTTATATTGCTTATATTTGCAATAATAGCTAAATCGTAAATATATTACTTTATATTATTATTTGACTTAGTTTACTTTTATTAGTAGGATGTAACACACACACTATATATATATATAATATATATTTTAAAATATAAAAAATATATATATAAATATATAATATATAAAATATATTATATAATATTATTCAGTGCTCTTAATTCAAGTCTTGATTGTCTAACTACTGTAATTATCGCTCATTGCTCGTTTCCCTGCCGGCTTCTCGGTGTTGCTGGGCAGCAACTATCCACGGAGCAATCAGGTGATCGAGGGGAAAAAGTGTTCACACCTCACCTGGAGTAGTCAGTCTGGGCTAGACTCTCTTGGTGGTTGGACGTATTCCTGACAAGACGTGCCTAACTCTCCCTTATTGTCCTTGTTGGAAGATCGTCTCTGTCGCTTTCTTGTTGTAGGTTCTGTAGAACTCTGTTCACAGAGCATTGTCTAGACTTAGTGATTTTTGACGTTGTACTGAGGATGTGTGTCGCATAGACACTCTGAGCAACTCAGGTCCTGAGCTGTAGCTTCTGACCTAATTTGCATTGGTATCTGTGTACTGTCACAGTCGGGGATTTTCTTATGCTGAACTTAGATTCAGTAGTATGGGAGTTTTGTGACTTTTGGGGGGATCTGCTGATGGCCCTACTTAGTGTCATTATATTATCTCCTCGATCCTATTCTGTGTCGTGTTGCTTGTTATATTGCTGTTCGGCTATCATCTTTTTATTGTTCAAGCAAGCGTTCTGATTGCCAGGTGGTCAAGATTTTAGTTATGTGAGGACTTTGTCATCACTGGTTTAAGTCTAGTCGAGTCGTGAGACATAGCGAACTACTTAGAGCACTTACACACATACACACAAATTTTATTTATATATATTTATTTTATATATATTAAATATATTATATATATATATGTATATATATATTTTGTGTGTGTGTGTGTGTGTGTGTGTGTTTTAAATTAAATTTTAAATGTACCAGACGGTACTTAAGACATAAAAATGTGATATGTATCTTCAGTACAATAATACTGTACACGAGAGAAGTGATTATTATTTTATTTTGATTTATTTAATTTAATTTGATAATATACTCCTAGACATCATTATTAATAAACTTTTTAAATTTTAATTTCTTTAGTTAGTAACCTACCAATTGTAATCCTGAAGCACTAATAACTCTTATTGAATTCTAATGGATAATTGGACCAGGATACTGACTACTTGTTACGAAAACCCAGTAACAGGCTGAATGCTAGAAGGGCAGTCCTTTCTAGTATTCACTGGAGATCTCTATGCTTATTAGAAATCGCGTTTTTTGTAACATAGACCACATCTGGACTAATGCCATATCCCCTTTAAAATCAGGCATAATCACAGACAACACCACAGACCACTACCCAACCTTTCTCATAACCAATCTAGGTAAATTGCCCCAAGACACTACTAAAGTTACCTTCAGACTACATAACGAGACAGCTGTAAATAACTTTATAGCAGCTATAAATAACATTGACTGGCAAAATGAGCTCGAAACATATACAGACATGAATGAATGTATAAATAATTTTCTAAAAAAAAAAGCCCATTACCTCTATAGCAAACATTGCTCTAGGAAAACTAAACAGATCACAGCTAAGAGACTGAATTGCCCCAGGCTAACACCCAGCATCCTTAAATCCATTAACACAAAGCACCAATATGAAAAACTATACAGAATGGGCCAAATAACTAGAGACCAGTCAAAATACTACTCATCAGCTCTTACCAGCCTCGTAAGAAAGTCTAAAAAATTGTATTACGAAAACAGACTACAAACCATCAAAGGTGATATGAAAAAGACCTGGAAAACTCTATTCGAAATTCTTGGAACTAAAAAGATATCCAAAAACAAAACAATCAAATTAGCAAAACCAGACGAACCCTTACTCCCACCAACTGAAACAGCAAACAGACTCAATGTTTTCTTCTCCACCATAGGAAAGAACCTAGCAAGCAAAATCCCAAACTCAAACACCCGTCCATCTGACTATTTCACGAGCATCTACCCAAACACACTATTCCTAGCTCCAAACAACCCAACAGAAGTCTGGCTCATCATCAACACCCTTAAAAACAAGGAAGGAGACAATTTTTTTGCGAACTTTTATGTATAAAAAAGCTTCTCAAGTATTGTCACCAATTATTGCAACACTAACAAATCCATTGAATCCTCCACCTTCCCAACAATTCTCAAAATAGCGAGGGTCACTCCGATACACAAAGGAGGTGACCAAGCAGACTTGAATAACTGTAGACCAATATCTAACTTACCACTGCTTTCTAAAATCTTTGAAAAATTAATTCGTAAATGGATCTATTCCTACTTCGTCTCACATAACATACTAAACCCCTGTCAGTTTGGATTCAGGAATAATATAAGCACAAATGATGCTACCATACACACGCTAGAACTAATATATACTGCACTTGAAAAGAAAGAAGTCCCGCTGGGAATTTTCATTGATTTATGTAAAACTTTTGATACAGTCGACCACGAACTGATGCACACTTAATTAACATACTGTGGTATAAGAGGCCACTCCTTCAACTACTTAAAGTCATACTTTAGTAACAGAAGCCAATATATGTACGCAAATGAGCGCAAACTCTTCCAAACAACCAATTACAGTCGGAGTCCAACAGGGAAGCGTCCTTGGACCATTCCTCTACATCAGTGACCTACCGAATGCATCACAGCTACTCAAACCCATATTATTTGCAGATGACACTACATACGTCTTCTCTCACCCAAACCCAGTCATACTCGACAACACAGTCAAAGCAGAATTGCAGAAAATATCTGCCTGGATGATGTCTAATAAACTAACACTGAATACTGACAAAACCTACTTCATTCAGTTTGGAAACAAAGCTGTAAATGTTCCATTTAACATAAAGCTAAACGGATCACCCGTCACAAGACTCACGGAGGGAAAATTCCTAGGAATCCACCTTGACAGTAGCCTCAAGTTCCAGACACATATACAACAAATAACCAAGAAAATCTCTAAGACTGTAGGCATACTATTAAAGATACGATACTATGTTCCACAATCAGCTCTTCGTGCACTGTATCATTCACTCATCTACCCTTATCTCACATATGGAGTTTGTGCATGGGGATCAACAACATTAAATCACCTAGACCTCTAATAACTCAGCAAAAGGCAGCAGTCAGAATGATAACAAATTCTCACTCCCGACAGCATACTCCACCTCTGTTCAAAAGTCTAAACTTGCTCACCATAAAGCACATTCACACTTATTCATGTACCTACTACATACATAGAACAATATACGCAAACATAAACCCTCCACTCAAACTTCTCCTCATCAACCTTAACAGGACACATGACCATAACACAAGACACAGATCTCTTTTTAATATACCTCGTGTCCATATCACACTGTGGAAAAAACTCTATACACATAAAGGGCTTCAAAATTTGGAATTCATTACCAGAAAATACCAAAGTAACTCGGTCTGAAAATCAATTTAAGATTCTTCTCAAAAGCCACTTAATCACCCTAGACTAAATACACAATACTCAATATTTAACACTACCAATAAATCTACCAATTACCTAAATCTTAAAACTTCATAACTAGACACCCAGGCTAATATATTGACAAATTACCACATAGAAGTATACATACCTACCAAAACCTGTATTACCCTTAAACCCAAATGTAGCAGTCCCCATACTGTAACTACTGTAAACTACTGTAAACTGCTGAAAACTACTGTAAAATACTGTAAACTGCTGAAAACTACATAAACTACTGTAAACTACTGTAAACTACTGTAAACAAATGTAAAATACTGTAAACTGCTGAAAACTACCATAAACTACTGTAAACTACTGTAAACTACTGTAAAACTACTATAAACTGCGAAAACAAACTACTGTAAACTACTGTAAACTGCTGAAAACTACTATAAACTACTGTAAACTACTGTAAACTACTGTAAACTACTGTAAACTGCTGAAAACTACTGTAAAAACTGCCTGAAAACTACTGTAAACTACTGTAAACTACTGTAAAATACTGTAAACTGCTTAAACTGCGCAAAATAAAAAAACATGTAAACACTGTAAACTGTGTAAACTACTGTAAACTGCTGAAAACTGCTGTAAAACTACTGTAAAACTGTAAACTGCTGAAACTGCTGTAAACTACTGAAACACGTAAACTACTGTAACTACTTAAACGCTGAAAGTAAAATGGTAAACACTGTAAACTGCTGAAACTCTGAAACTACTGTAAACTACTGTAAACTACTGTAAACACTGTAAACTAAACTACTGTAAACTGCTGTAAACTACCCGTAAACTACTGTAAACTACTGAAAAATCTGTAAACTAAACTGTAAACTCTGTAAACTACTGTAAACTAAACTACTGTAAACTGCTGTAAACTACTGTAAACTACTGTAAACCCAATTAAACTACTGTAAACTACTGTAAACTAAATTCTGTAAACTACTGTAAACTACTGTAAACTACTTTTAAACTGCTGAAAACTACTGTAAATACGTAAACTCTGTAAACTACTTAAACTACTGTAAACCCAAAACACTGTAAACACTGTAAACTACTGTAAACTACTGTAAACTCTTGAAACTACGTAAACTACTGAAACTACTGTAAACTACTGTAAACTACTGAAACCTGTAAACTACTGTAAACTACTGTAAACTCTGTAAAATACTGTAAACTCTGTAAATACTGTAAAACTTTAAAATACTGTAAAACCCAAAAATACTGTAAACTACTGTAAATACTGTAAACTCTGTAAACTACTTAAATCTGTAAACTATTAAACTACTTAAACTCTGTAAAAACCCTTAAACTCTGTAAAAACCCGCCCGTAAACTAAACCTGAAAAAAGCTGTAAACTACTGAAACTACTGTAAATACTGAAACTAAACTACTGTAAACTGTGTAAACTCTGAAAACGGAAACCATACCCCCGGCCGGGATTAACCCGCGGTCATGTTGACGGCAGTAAAGGGACTTGAGCTAGGTCGCAGGGCCAGCTGCTGGAAATTTCGTCTTAAAAACTTGCATTTGTGGCACAGAGGTGCCTGTGCTAAATTTCTATGGTGTAAAAATACCTAGTTGGTGAACTTATTGGGCAAACTGGGTTTGTGGCTAGCGCGACGGGGGGAGTTTTTAGACCTTGACCGCGGGGTTTAAACCCGCCGGGGGTTTTTGGTTTATTTGCTCGGTCATTTCGTTTCTTAAGTTCGTAAACACTGTAACTACTGTAAACTAGTAAAATGCGTAAATGCTTAAACTACTGTAAACTACTGAAACTTGTAAACTGCTGTAAACTACTGTAAACCGCTGTAAAACTGTAACTACGAAACTACTGTAAACTGCTGTAAACTGCTGGAAAATACTGAAAACACTGTAAATTTCTGTAAAACGCGTAAACTTGTAAACTACTGTAAACTACGTAAACTACCCTGAAACATGTTCATAAAAAGATTTTTAAATACAGAATATATCCCAAAGTTGTGAATTAGATTCACTTATTTTTAAAAAGAACACTTACAAAATGAAAATTTCTTTAGTGATAATTAGCAGTAAGACATTAAATTTAAGCAGTCCAAAATGCCCAGGATAAAAGGGCTGTGTCGCAACACATAACTGTAACAAAATTTTTTAAGTACTATTGTGAAAAAAATGAAGTAATTGAATTTGAATTACAAAGGGATATAATCGTCCGGGACCGGACCCTAAAATTTTGACAGTTGAACAAGTTACAAAGGTTTAATGAATCCGGTAGATCTGGGCACAACATGACAAGTTTTCAGAGGTAATGAACTCCGGTAGATCTGGCCAAACTGACGTTAACTGCTGCGCAGGCGTAACTTTTAGCAAAAAAAATACCCTGGTTATCGCAAATGTTCTTGTTCACCCAAAATGAAAGGAATAATCATGAAAAAATAAAATAGAAAACATTTTCAGTTATACCCTTTTGAAATCAGTTGTTTATTTCAAACGATGAACACAACCAATTTTATAAGATAAATATTTTCTAGGCCTGACCAAAGATGTAATATTTAACCTTTTAAAAACGAAGTATTTTGGGGGATTTTTGTGTTGAGGGTTGTGAACATTTGAAGGAGTCGGCGTTGGGGGAAATTTCCCCCAGCCCCGTGATGACCTTTTTGTTGGTGTCCCTCTTCTATAATGTCGCTGGTTGCTGGTTGCAAAATAGGTGGATAAGGCGAGAGGCAGACAGGTTATAGACGGAGAAACAACGCCCCCGGTATGCGGTTTAGGTCACGAAGACTAGAGGGGCAAAACCAAGTGAGGAAGAAACCATATGAACAACAATAGATGCCGGGCTTATACTTCAGTAGTGACCCTCATGTTGGCCCCTCAGTAACATTCGTCAAGAGTACCACAGGATGGTGAAGGGAATTTGGTCCATCGTTTGAAATTTTTCCTGGTCTGCTGCTGCCCTTTCTCTTCGGTGAAAATCTGACAGTTAAATAAATAATAATTATTTACTCATATTCAAAAGTAAAAGAATCATAAACACATTGTAGAATGTAAATAATGCATACGTCTGGCACTGTTTTTAGAAAAAAAAAGTTTAACCATGTAATCCTGGTAGATCGACACTGTCGAAGGTTAACACATGTATTGCCGGGCAGGTTAACACTGTCAAAAGTACTCCCCAAGGGGTTGCGGGGGTCGAGACTCAGCTCCTCCCCCCTTTCACCGACCGCTGCTAGGTCCTCTTCCCCCGCCCAGAGCTTCTCATACTCGTCTTAAAACAATTATAGTTCCTGCCTCAACTACATCGCTTGCCAGACTATTCCACTTCCCAACTACTCTATGACTGAAGAAATACTTCTCAACATCCCTTTGACTCATCTGGGTCTTCAGCTTCCAATTGTGACCCCTTGTTTCTGTGTCCCATCTCTGGAACATCCTGTCTCTGTCCACCTTGTCTATTTCACGCAGTATTTTGTATGTAGTTATCATGTCTCCCCTGACCCTCCTGTCCTCCAGTGTTATCAGACCGATTTCCTTTAACCTTTCTTCATAGGACATTCCCCTTAACTCTGGAACTAGCCTTGTTGCAAACCTTTGCGCTTTCTCTAATTTCTCGACGTGTTTGACCAGATGTGGGTTCCAAACTGGTGCTGCGTACTCCAGTACGGGCCTGACGTACACAGTGTATAAAGTCTTGAACGATTCCTTACTGAGGTACCGGAACGCTATTCTCAGGTTTGCCAAGCGCCCATATGCCGCAGCAGTTATCTGGTTAATGTGTGCTTCTGGCGATGTACTCGCTATTATACTCACTCCTAGGTCTTTCTCCTTGAGTGAGGTTTGCAGCATTTGGCCTCCTAGCATATACTCTGTCTGCGGTCTTCTTTGCCCTCCTCCGATCTTCATGACTTTGCATTTGGCGGGGTTAAATTCTAGGAGCCAGTTTCTGGACCACACATCCAGCCTGTCCAGGTCTCTTTGTAGACCTGTCTGGTCCGTATCTGAATTAATTCTCCTCATTAACTTCACGTTATCTGCAAACAGGGACACAGCAAAAAATATCATTACTGGAAGAAATGAATGAACCAGTTGATAAGTTGTGGGATTCAGATGCGATAGGTATTGATGTAAATAAACCAAGCCCACAAGAGTCTCAGACTTATAGCCAATATTTGGACAGTGTTAATTATAAAGATGGACAGTACTGGGACACTTCTGAGTCTATCCCTTCCGTCATGTCGTTCACATATACCAAGAATAGCACTGGTCCCAGGACGCTCCTTATCTGTGCATATTCGTTTCTGGCTCGTCGACTAATCTCTTTATTCTCCTGAGTCCTTTGCCTTCTGTACTTTTTCCATTCTCTAGAGCACTTAGTTTTTGCCTCTCTGCACCTTTGGGTAAACCAAGGGCTTGTTCTGTCCTTCCCATTATTTCTGTTACCCTTGGGAACAAACCTTTCCTCTGCCTCCTTGCATTTTGTTGTTACAAAGTCCATCATTTCGTTTACTGATTTTCCTACCAACTCCTGTTCCCACTGAACCTCCTGCAGGAAGATCCTCATTCCTGTGTAGTCCCCCCTTTTATAGTTTAGCTTTTCCCTTTCTACTCCTGTTACCCTCTCCACTTTTAGCTCCTCGATGTATTCAAAGCTCATAACTACGTGGTCACTAGCTCCAAGGGGCCTTTCATATGTGATGTGCTCAATGTCTGAGCTACTCAGGGTGAACACGAGGTCCAGTCTTGCTGGTTCATCCTCCCCTTTCTCTCTGGTAGTACCCCTAACATGTTGGTGCATGAGATTTGCCAGCATCACATCGATCATCTTGGCTCTCCATGTTTCGGGACCCGCACGTGGCTCCATTTTTCCCCAATCAATCTCCCTGTGATTGAAGTCGCCCATGACCAGTAATTTCGTTCTATTTGAGTGAGCCCTTCTTGCCACCTCAGCTAGAGTATCCACCATCGCTCTGTTGCACTCATTATATTCCTCTCTTGGCCTCCTGCAGTTCTGTGGTGGGTTATACATAACTGCAATGACTACCTTGTGTTCCCCTGACCGAACTGTACCTATGTAATCCATTTCTCCAATCTCGTCCATTCCTTCCATTTCTTGATAACCCCACAGGTTTTTTATTAGTAGTGAAACCCCTCCTCCCCCCCTGCTCCTTCTATCCTTCCTCAGGATCTGATATCCAGGTGGGAAGATTGCATCTGTTATTATCCCAGTGAGTTTTGTTTCTGTAACTGCTATGATGTCTGGGGACATCTCCTTGATTCTTTCGTGCCACTCCTCACATTTATTCGTTATTCCATCCACGTTCGTGTACCAAACCTTCAACTTCTTTTCAATAACTGTGGTCTGGGGAGAGAGGTGGGTTAAGGGGTCTGTGGTGTGGGGTGTGGGGGCAGAGAGCCTATCTGGGGTTTCAGTGGGGGTGGGGGTGGTGGTGAGGGGATGGGGGAAGAGGGCCTATGGTGGGTTACAGTGGGGGAGGGGGTTGTGGTGAGGGGGATGTGCGGGTTACTGAGGGTTACTGTGGGGGTGGGGTTTATGCAGAGGGGGATGTGTGGGTTACTGTGGGTTTCTGTGGGGGTGGGGTTTGTGCCTGAGGGGGATGGGGGCAGAGGGTGCAGTGAGTGGGTTTTGGGTTAGGTCGTTTGATTGCTTTGGGACTGCCATGGTTGTGTTCCTTCTGTGGGTGGTACTGTAGGGGGTTGTGTTTGTTCTTCCACGTGGGCCTGATTTCTCCTGCTCTCCACCTTATGTAGTGCCTAGTAGGTCGACACTGTCGAGAGTGTTAGACCTATATAGTGCCTAGTAGGTCGACAGTGTCGAGAGTGTTATACCTATGTAGTGCCTGGTAGGTCGATACTGTTGAGAGTGTTAGACCTATTTAAGACCTGGTAGGTCTACACTGTCGTCAATGTTAGACATTTCAAGTACCTTATAGCTCGATAATATGAGAATTATACTTGTCTAGTGCCAGACAAGTCGCCGCTGGCCACTTACCTTCGCTATCATAAGTATATAAGCGAGGAGTGTAACCATGAAGGTGAGGCAGTAGTTAACGTCGTACCAAGCATAGATCATCTCCAACCCAGAGTCATCACCAAAACTCACAGTAAAGCGCTGCTTGTCGTAGAAGATCTCATCTGCCTGTAGGTAAAGTTGAATATATTATATAAAATAGAGACAACACGTTAAGTGTCAGGGGCCCAAGACTGTTCAACTGCCTCTCAGCCTACATAAGGGGGATTACCAATAGACCCCTGGGTGTCTTCAAGAAGGCATTAGACAGGTACTTGACCAGCCGGGCTGTGGTTCATATGTCGGGTTGCGTGCGACCAACAATAACAGCCTGGTTGATGAGACCCTGATTCACCACGAGGACTGGTTTCAGACCGGGCCGTGGGGGAGTTGACCCCCGAAACTCTCTCCAGGTATTCTCCAGGTATACCCCTCTCCAGGTATACTTCAGGTATGTATAGACGTGTAGACTATTCATTACCTTTGCACCTTGTTCAGCTATCAAAATTTTGGGGCCCAGTCCCTGGACCCATTATGTACCTCTGTAATCTTTTGACTACCGCCCACTAACTTCACACGATGAGGTGACCAGGTTCGATTCCCAGCGAGGGTAGAAACATTGGGCGTTTTTCCTTACAACGGTTGCTCATGTTCATTAGTCGACTGGTGTGGGTCGCATCCTGGGACAGTTGATTTAATTTGCCCGAAATGCTCAACATAACAAGCGGCTTTCTATATGTCATTGATGTCAGCTATGGTGTGTATACCTTGTACATGTACTGGTAGAAATAAAGATATTATTATTATTATTACAGGAGCCATGGTCCATGTGCAAATATTTACTATTGTACCAGTAATGATATTCAAACAGTCTGTCCGAAAGACAGAAAAAGTGGGAGAATGTTTGACAGTCTTAAAAATAGAAACACTAACAAAAAATATCCTTTCTGGAAAATCTGACAGTTTTATATGACAGGAAAGTAGAGAGTGGGGCAGGTGGAGCTGTCACCTCTGGTGCTGCCTTGGAAGACAGTTTCTATAAATATACAGAAATGCAAGACAAGATAAGATAAGATAAGATTTCGTTCGGATTTTTAACCCCGGAGGGTTAGCCACCCAGGATAACCCAAGAAAGTCAGTGCGTCATCGAGAACTGTCTAACTTATTTCCATTGGGGTCCTTAATCTTGTCCCCCAGGATGCGACCCACACCAGTCGACTAACACCCAGGTACCTATTTGCTGCTAGGTGAACAGGACAATAGGTGTAAGGAAACGTGTCGGAATTTCCACCCGCCGGGAATCGAACCCGGGCCCTCCGTGTGTGAAGTGGGAGTTTTAGCCACCAGACCACCGGGCCACTCCAAGGTCTTATGCCAACAGCATTTGGTGTTCCCAGGCGGTCACCCGATCCAAGTACTAACCAAACCCAACGTTGCTTAACTTCGCTGATCGGACGAGAAGCGGTGTGTTCAACGTGGTATGGCCGTTGACATTACACTAGTTGGAAATAGTGGTCCTGGTGTTGAAGAAACAGGTACAGAGCTTGACATACAAGATATACACGAATAACCGGAACCTGCTCCAACTTGGATCATTTACAAATTCGCACTAAGACAAAAAGATTGAGGGAGCCAGTATATATAGTTGAAGGGAAAGACAAGGACGGGAACAAGAGAGGAACCAGTATTAATGGTAAGGCTGTAGTGCAAGTAGTAGTAGTAGTAGTAGTAGCAGCAGTAGTAGCAGTAGTAGTAGCAGCAGCAGCAGCAGCAGCAGCAGTAGTAGTAGTAATAGTAGCAGTAGTAGTAGTAAGTAACAGTGAGAACAGAAGTAATAGGGAATGTCACAAGAGAAAAAGTACTGTACAATATAGTATTACTGTTGGAGATGGAGAAAAGAGAATGAGTATCATAGTTAGTACCATCCATATGTTTTACATACACGACCCCTTGCTAGGCCCAGTGACAGTTAGGCCTGAGTGGTTGAGGGGAGAGGACGTGTGTGTTGGGTGAAGTCCTATGCCTTCTATATCAGAACTGCTTATCTCACCCGACTGATAACTCATCATGCAACAAATATCGTTGGAGCGCAGCTGAATTGCTGCTGAAACTCTTATGTGTGAACTGTGACTAGTGATATACCTAGTGAAACAAATATGTTGATTGAAGTGGCTGTAGGAGGCTACACCTTCACTCCACCTCGCCTCTCTCCCCTCCTTCCTCGATTTGGAACTCAGCCATTCGCCTCTATTTACTTATGGTCTAGAGGCGGTTTTTGCCAGACCACATAAATTGCTCGAGTGCCCGTGTCAGTCCTCTGTGCCGCACTCCACTCTCTTACGATATGTCTCCTGTGTGCCTACCGCCTGCTACAAGCAAATATCCAAGGGGTTGACATGGGCTTGGGCAAGCACATTCAAGCAGGCTTGAAAGCAGCATTCCAAGCTACCAGAACAAGCTAAGGTAGCCTACAGTTACAGCTGTCTTGTACCCCGAGCATGTCTACGTATACATTCTACAGTGCTGCTGGCATCCCAAAGTGTTCCTGTAGTGGCTTAGTTAAGAACAATTTAACGAGCATTGCAGTACTGACTTTTAAGTGGGACATGCCAGAGGTTCACTTATAAACATAATAAGTTTTGTGCTAGAATTTGTTAAGTGCTGCAGATTTGTTTAACTATTTGCACAGTGGTTTTTCACTGACTAAGGACAGTGCTACCATCAGTACCTACATAGGCTTAAAATGAGTGAGGAATGTCTGGCCTTCTGGGTGACCTTGAAAATGGCACTATAAGACTCGCATGCCACTTACACCCAACTGCATGTGTCCAGTGAGGTGAATGTCCCTTCCTCGACTTTCCTATTCACCGGTATCCCTTAGCTCGTCGCCATTATCTACATATGGGATAAGGGCGAGTTTAAACGATCCAGGTAAACAGCACTCCAAGCCAGCCAGTGAGGTCAAGTTACACTGCAGTTACTTTCTCTTCTGAATCCCAGAATGCCTTTGTGAACGTTCTACAGTGCTCCGGCCGTACCTTCAGTGTTGTTGGAACTCTTGTGTGTGAGTTGTGACATACCTAGTGAAACACTGGAATTAGTTTTCCGTTTTGAAAGGCTAGTACCTGGTAACTCCTTCGAGAGCTTTTTAACTGTAACAAGCCAGGGGTTTTATCTATAAACATATAAGTTTGTGCTGATTTATTTGTCCACAGAGTAAAAATTTGTCTGCCCATTCCTAGACACGTGTGCTAGCTGTGTTAAGTGCTGCGGGTTTGGAGTAATTAACGAGTAGTGCAATATTGGTAACTCTCGAAACGACTGTGGCCCCGTGAATGACCTTGAAAATCGCACTGCGACCCGCAGGCCACTACACCCATATTGCCTGTGTCTAGCGAGGTGAATATCCCTTCCTTGTCCCTTCTATTCGCCGTATCCTTTGGGCCCATCGCCAGTGTGAAACTCCTGTCAGCTATGAGTATAGCTGATAGTGTTGACGTAGATGATGGTGAAGACAGATTTGAAACATATTTTAGTAAACAGGCTCGGAAAAAAGAACGAGGCTTCCAGAGAAAGCTTGCTGAAAGCAATACAGTGGGCGCACACCCTCCCAAAGCTGTCAGGTTAGATTTCTCTAACAACACTGATCAAGAGACCAAGTGTAACTGGTTTTTCGAAGCTAGTACAGACAACCTAGAGAAAACGATCAAGTTTGTCCTAATGAATCAACATTTATAGACAAACTTCTCACTCGCGAATATGCCAACATCAAACTCCGAGCAGCCCCACCAAGGGCACATAAAGTGCTTATTGTCATCTACAACGTCAACAAGCACTTGAATCCTCAATATCTGGCGTCAGAGCAAGTTGCAAGCCCTCGTCGACTTTCCAACGGTCTGATATTAGCTGAGTGGACTGGCCAGGGGACTCTGCCACGCTATATTCACTCCCGCGCAGCCCTCAACAGACGCTATTACATTGCATTGTACAGACCTCCTCAACGTCGATGTTATAAGTGTCAACGCCGGGGCCACATTGCCAGGAAATGCCCATCAAAGTCACACTGGTGTGCAGTGTGTGCCAATGCTCACCCCTTCTGAAGGGTGTTATGAAATGATCAAACAGCAACAGAACTGTGGCTAAACAATGTAACAATTGTAAGACCTCAGGAGTCACAGCAGCTAAATGCTGACTGCAGTGTGAGGGCTGATCGAAATCGCAGCCAACCGCACTTCACCCGTCCCCCTCATAATGACCCCCCAGGACTACCAGTACCTCGGGTCGAATACTGGGTCATGCCTGCCCTCAGACAATGGGGTTGAGCACCTCACCTGGGGAGCACGTCGACAGACCCCCATCACGTCGGCTGTCAATACCAGCCTAGCTGAGTCAGCTGACAGTCAGCCAAGGAGCTCAGCTGACCGGGACTTCACTCTCCAGATGTTCCAAGTCTTGCTCCTTGGTATACAACCTGATGTCGCGCATAAAAGTACTGGAAACACAACAATTTCTCCTAAACAACAACTTGAACAACACAAGGAAAGATGTGTAGAGTGTACCAATAAAAGATTTTCACAATTTGTGAAAGCAAGTGTAAGGCTGGCAAAAGGGGGGGTGGTGCTTTTACATTACATAATGAAAAATACTTGTGTTATAACAAGTATGGGGGTCATATGAGGTAGTGAATGATGTTAGTAATAGTGGTGAATGTAAAAAATGGTGGTGAAATGTTAGAAAGGGGGTGCTAATTTTTAATGGGGGTGAGGTATAAGGGTGGTTAAATGTTATTAGGGTGGTTATAATGGTTGTAAAGTGTGATGAAAGGGGGTGGTATAATGTATAAAGGGGGTTATAAGTTTGTAAAATTGATGAGCGTTGATAAAGTTGTAATGTGATGAGGTAATATAGAATTGTGAATAAATTGTTGATAATTAAAGAACACAATGTTGAATTCCCGGTTTATAAATTTTAATGGCCGGGATGGTAGTGGAGGGGAAAGACGGGGTGGGGTCTTAAATATTAATAAAGGATGTTGGGTTCAAATATCCACAAAAAATTCAATGTGGTTTTAAAAATCAACAGGGGCCCTTTAACATTTATAATCTGCAATTAAGGTAACCATTTTTAATTGAAACTCAATGACCCCAATTTTTAAAGGTAAAACTCGAAAACCCATATTAATGGAAAACAAAACTAAAAAAACCCTTCTACTTATATAAATTAACACCGAAATTGTTTCTAAAGACGACCTGAAAATCCCCCTAAAATACCATCATTTTCAATAACCCCAAATTACCAATCATTTGTTCATATAAAAAATCCTTCCACTCCTTTTGTCCAAAAAAAAAAAGGGGGCAAAACAACTTTGAAAAGAAACTGCCCCAACATATTTAATTTTAAGCCCCGCTATAAATTTAAACTTGAGCTCCCAAAATTTTATTCTGAGCCCCCTAATTTTTTCTCATTCAATGCACCAAACTTAAATCAGTTGGAATCGAAAACAAATTTTTCACCTTTTAACGAATTAATTCCAACTGTTGTACTTAACACAATAATCATGGAGGTGCCTTGAACCCCCTTAACATTATCCCACTGCCTGGGAATTTTTTGGGAAGGTCTTGATTTGGGTGGAGTGCTCAGGTTTGGGGAAATTAACCTGGTGCCTTCCCCAATTCCCCCCGGGGCCCTTTAATCCTCGGGGCGTTCCTGTTTTTATTCCCCTTATTTATATTAATCCTTTTTCCAGTATAGTCTTCATTTCAGGTAACCTCCTGAATTTCTAACCTTTTTGGATATTAAACAACCTTTTATGTTCAACCCCAACTGTTTAATTTTTGACAATGATGACTTGTTAACCTATGAGTTTCCTTGAGGACCTTTTAACTTAAAGTCTTATGAGCAGTATCAGAACTACTTAGAGCCGCCAGTGCAACCTCTTGGTACTCTAAACCCAACAAACTTCCATAATAATCATACCTCCTCAAAAACATACTTATACAATGATTTAAACTTCGTACACTGAAACGTACTGCTCGCAGACTAGGCCTAGCCTATAGAAACCATCGTACCCCTGGAATGCTGAGGCCCTTCCAAACTGCCCTTGCTGCTGCCAGAGAGCGTATGACAGAGCTGCGGCAAACAGACTGGGAAAAATTTATCAACGGTCTTAATGCTCACACCCCACTTAGCCGGGCATGGAGGGACATAAATAGAATTAAAGGTAACAGAACTGGGCAGATCGCGCACCCTCATCCCTTACATAGGGCGAATGAGTTAGTCAGTGCTTGGGCTGCTACATCTAGCTATGACAATCTTCCCAGTACCACACAGGCAAAATTAAATGACAAATATGATGCAAGGGAGAGACTTGTTTGCTTTATGCTCAGCAAGGCAGATGATTGCAACATTCCTTTCACTAATTATGAACTTGATGCAGCACTAAGGGCAACTCCACGTCGCCTGGTGAGGATGGTATTACTTACAACATACTCAGATTGCTGTGTCGAGTACCAGGTAATCCATTACTTAAGAACATAAGAACATAAGAAAGGAGGAACACTGCAGCAGGCCTGTTGGCCCATACTAGGCAGGTCCTTTACAATTCATCCCACCAACAAACATTTGACCAACCCAACCCTCAATGCCACCCAAGAAACAAGCTCCGATGTGCAAGTCCCTCTCAAATCCAACCCCTCCCACTCTTGTACTTATCCAACCTAAATTTCAAACTACCCAAAGTCCTAGCCTCAATAACCCAACTAGGTAGACTGTTCCACTCATCAACTACCCTATTTCCAAACCAATACTTTCCTATGTCCTTTCTAAATCTAAACTTATCTAATTTAAATCCATTACTGCGGGTTCTCTCTTTGGAGAGATATCCCAAGACCTTGTTAATATCCCCTTTATTAATACCTATTTTTCCACTTATACACTTCGATAGGCCCTCCCCTCTTTCTTCGTCTAACAAGTGAATGTAACTTAAGAGTCTTCAATCTTTCTTCATAAGGAAGATTCTAATGCTATGAAAATTAATTTAGTCATCCTACGCTGAATGTTTTCTAACGAATTAAGTCCATTCTGTAATAGGGAGACCAGAATTGAGCTGCATAATCTAGTTGGGGCCTTACTAATGATGTATAAAGCTGCAGTATGACCTCTGGACTTCTGTTGCTTACACTTCTGATATAAATCCCAGTAATCTATTGCCTTATTACGTACACTTGGCATTGCTGTTTTGGGTTTTAAAGGGTTGCTGCTTACCATAACCCCAAAGTCCTTTTCGCAATCTGTATGGCTAAGTTCTATATTATTTAACTTATAAGTGCTAGGGTTATGGACACTCCCGAGCTTCAGAACCTTGCATTTATCTACATTGAACTGCATCTGCCACTTTTCTGACCAAGAGTAGAGTTTGTCTAAATCCTCCTGAAGTTCCCTAACATCTACGTTTGAATCAATTATCCTACCTTTTCTTTGTGTCATCGGCGAATTTGCTCATATCACTAGTAATTCCCTTTATCAAGACATTGATATATATTATAAACAACAACGGGCCCAAGACTGATCCCTGTGGAACGCCACTTTTACTGATCCCCCACTCCGGGTTTAACCCCATTTATGGACACTCTCTGCTTCCTGTCTGTGAGCCATGATTCGATCCCCGAGAGCACCCTTTCCCCCAATGCCATGAGCTGCCACTTTCTTCAAAGTCTTTGGTGCGGAACTCTAAACAAATGCCTTACTAAAATCTAAGTAAACAATACAAATTCTTTTTCGTGTCAACAGCCTCAAAAGCTTTACTGAAGAAAGTTAATAAATTAGTTAGACAAGACCGGCCTCTTGTGAATCCATGCGAGTATCCTTAATCAAGCTATGCTTATCGAGATGGCTTCTTATAATCTCAGCTATAATTGACTTAGTAATTTGCCTCAATTGAGGTCAGGCTTATTGGGCGGTAATTTGACGGTAACGACTTGTCCCCTGTTTTAAAAATAGGAATTACATTAGCCATCTTCCACATATCAGACACTACACCTGTTTGAAGAGATAAATTAAAAATATTAGTTAATGGTTCACAGACTTCCATTTTGCATTCCTTAAGAACCCTTGAAAAAACCTCATCAGGACCCTGTGACTTATTTTGCTTCAGTCTGTCTATCTGCTTCACAACCATTTCACTAGGGACTGTGATGTTACATAATTTATCTTCTGATCCACTATAAAAATTAATTACCAGAATATTATTAGTGTCTTCCTGTGTAAAAACCGAGAGAAAATAATTATTTAAAATCGAGCACATTTCATTCTCTTTGTCAGTAAGATGCCCATAGTTATTTTTAAGGGGACCTATCTTATCTCTGACTTTTGTTCTATAGACCTGGAAAAAACTTTTTGGGTTAGTTTTAGAATCCCTAGCAACTTTAATTTCATAGTCCCTTTTAGCTTTTCTTATCCCCTTTTTAATGTCCCTCTTAATGTCAATATACTGATTCATAAGATGACCCTCGCCTCTTTTGATACGCCTATAAATTCCTTTCTTATGCCCTAGTAGATATTTCAGCCTATTATTCATCCATTTTGGGTCATTCTATTTGATCTAATTTCCTTATAAGGGATAAACGTTCTTTGAGCAGCATGTATTGTGTTCAGAAAACTGTCATATTGATAGCTCTCTTCGTTACCCCAGTCAACAGATAAGTGTTCTCTAAGCCCATCGTAATCTGCTAAGCGAAAATCTGGGACTGTTACTGAGTTATCCCTACTATCATACTTCCATTCAATTCTAAATGTAATTGATTTGTGGTCGCTAGCACCCAGGTTCTCTGAAACTTCTAAATTATTAACAAGGGATTCATTGTTTGCCAGAACTAAGTCAAGCAGGTTATTACCCCTTGTAGTTCTGTCACAAACTGCTTCAAAAAACAATCCTGAACTACTTCTAGAAATCGTATGATTCTAAATTCCAGTCAAGAAATTCCAATCAATATGACTAAAGTTAAAGTCTCCTAGAATTAATACATTATCGTGCCTTGTGGCCCTAACAATTTCCTCCCATAGTAGTCTCCCCTGGTCCCTATCTAAATTTGGGGGACGGTATATCACACCTAAAATTAATTTTTCATGCCCCTCTGAAATTCTATCCAAACAGACTCTGTATGTGTTACCTCAGACTTAATACCCGTTTTTATGCAACAGTTCAAGCGATCTCGGACATACAATGCCACCCCACCCCCCTTCCCGATACTTCTATCTACTTGGAACAATTTAAAACCCTGAATGTGATATTCTGCAGGCATGTCCCGACTTTTTGAATTAAACCACGTCTCAGTAATGGCAAATACATCTATGTTACCTGCACTAGCAACTAGTCTCAACTCGTCCATCTTATTCCTAGCACTGCGACTATTTGTGTAATAAAATATTTAATGACCCTCCTTCTCTTTACCCTTCCTGCTCCTTTCTGTTATTCCACTAAACCTATTTACTGTCCTTGTCAATTAGTGCCACGGGCCCTTTCCAATATCCACCTCATTTTGCCTATTACTAGTTCTCCTAGTACTCATGTTACTACCCTGCGACTTCACAGTTTTCCCGCCAAAACCCCATACCACTAACTATCCTAGTTTAAAGACCTAACAGCTCCCTCCATTGCGTTGGCCAGTGCTCCCACCCCACACCTAGATAAGTGAACCCCATCCCTGGCATACATGTCATTTCTGCCATAGAAGAGGTCCCAGTTGTCAATGAATGTTACCGCATTTTCCTTACAGTATTTGTCCAGCCAGCAATTGACACCAATTGCTCTGGACAACCATTCATTTTCCAACTCCTCTCCTTGGCAAAATGCCACATATGACAAGGTTTCCCATCCTTCCTCCTAAATTTTGTCTATAGCTGACCTATACCTGTTAATCAGGTCCTCACTCCTACGTCTGCCAACATCGTTGCCTCCAGCACTGAGACATAATAGGATTGCTCCCATTACCTCTCATGATGTCATCCAGACGGCTAACAATATCCTTCATCCCAGCCCCAGGAAAACACACTCTCTGCCTCCTACTCCTATCCTTCAAGCAGAATGCCCTATCCATGTACCTAATCTGGCTATCCCCAACAACAACAATGTTTTTACCTTCCTTGGCGTCGTCCGTCGTGATGCTCCGAGTAGTCGACTCACATTCGCCAGGTAGCATTACACCACTTGTAGAATTCGTCAAGACGTTCTCGATGGTCTTCGTTGGGGTTTCTAGGGATGTCTCACTCACGTCTGCCAATGCTTCTTTGGTGTTCGTTGTGGCAGTCCCAGTAGAACACTCACATTCGTCAGGTAGCACCGAGAATGGGTTGGAAGTTTCCACGGTAGTCTTCTGGTTTCTCGTTGTTTCTGCCTCTCCAACCGTTTTCTTGATCTTCAGCTTGGTTCCATGTTGCCCGGCCACTGACCAAGCTCCCCTCTTAACCTGGGGACTCAACAGAAGGATTACTACGAATCCTCTTGTTCTCCTCCGTTAATCGCCGTATCTCCATCTTAGCAACTCTGAGTTCTTCTCTCAGCTGCTGGTAAAGTTGCTCAAGAGAGGGCATCCTGGTACAGATTCACAGAGAGCACACAAACAGGTCTTCACAGAGCTAAGTACACGTCACCACATTACTTGAATTATATAACATGAGCTATGTAACTGGGGAGCTCCCTCAATCTTGGACCAACAGCCTCATCATTCCAATTCCTAAGCCCAATCAACAAAATGCATTTCGGCCAATATCTCTTACTAGCTGCTTGTGTAAAACATTTGAGATAATGATTCTTAATCGTCTTATGTACAGAATCAAACAATTTTTGTCTCCCCGGTTACATGGTTTCATGCATGGAAGGAGCGTGCATCATTGCATAGCCACCTTTCTCACCCTGCACACTGACAGCTCATACACTACCTTCCTTGACCTTAAATCCGCTTTCGATGTAGCCAACCTACATGTAATCATTAGTGAACTTGCCAGAATGGATGTTGGAGGATGGCTTCTCCGCTGGATTAAAGGCTACCTGTCCAACAGAAAATCGTCTGTGTTGTTCCAGGGACATAGAAGTGTAACTAAAAACTTTGAATTAGGAACCCCACAGGGAGGTGTGCTCAGTCCCACACTGTTCAATATTCTAATTAATGCATTACTTAATGCTATGCCTAGTCAGCCCCATCATTATGTGATTAGTTTTTCTGATGATATAATGATTCACACCACCGGATTCTCCAACACCCAAAACATTCTTAATCATGTACTAGCCTCGTGTCAGGACCTGGGGTTGATAATCTCTACTGATAAAACAAAGATACTCAATAGGCGTCCCCCTCGACAGAGGCACAGTTCGTCAGATCCAATTGCATGATGGGTCTCTTCTAGAATATGTAAGCAGATACAAGTATCTAGGTTTTGAGGTTCCACTACTTGGACCTGTTGTAACAAGACTTTGTCGCCAATACAAAGAACGACTAAGAGCACTTAGAGTTGTGGCAGGGCTTCACCCCAGGTATGGTGCTAATGTTAAAATTGTGAAAATGATGTATCTTGCTTATATTAGATCATTGGTTGATTATGCTGCGCCACTACTTGCTCTTGTGTCTGACTGGAAGCTTGGAGGGCTGGAAAAACTGCAGAACGAAGCAATGAGGATCATTTTAGGATGCCCTCGTACTGCCAAAATTTTAAATATGCAAAAAGAACTTGATATTCCAAGCATCAGAGATCGTGTTACTGAAAGAAATATCCTAATTGGGGTTAATATGCTCAGACAAGCTCATTCAAACCCCTGCACAGAAGCCCTCCAAACTGTCCTCAGCACTGGTGAACACTCCTCCAGATGGATCGAAAAAACTGGAACCGACCTCCGCATGAATCAGATACATGATCTATGTCAAGTAAGGCAACAGCGGCACTTCTCCGCTCCATGGAATATTACCCCATTCCAAACTACCATTCCTCCATTTCCCCCCAAACTACTTCTTAAATCACAACCAAAACTTCGCGTTGAAGCCAAAGATGAGGCCTTAAGCTGTATTGATAACTTAGTCACACAGCACACACTCTCGCAAATTATTTACGCTGATGGTTCTGTTCACCAATCCACTGGTGCAGCTGGTAGTGCTGCTGTTGTCGTGTGTGTGTGTGTGTGTGTGTGTGTGTGTGTGTGTGTGTGTGTGTGTGTGTGTGTGTGTGTGTGTGTTTGTGTGTGTGTGTGTGTGTGTGTGTGTTTGTGTGTGCGTGTGTATGTGTTTGAGTGTATATGAGTGTGTGTGTGTATGAGTGTGTGTGTGTGTGTGTGTATGAGTGTGTGTGTGTGTGTGTGTGTGTGTGTGTGTGTGTGTGTGTGTGTGTGTGTATGTGTATGAGATATATGAGTGTGTGTGTTATGAGTGTGTGTGTGTGTATGAGTGTGTGTGTTGTGTGTGTGTGTGTGTTTGTGTGTGCGTGTGTATGTGTATGATGTATATGAGTGTGTGTATGAGTGTGTGTGTGTATGAGTGTGTGTGTGTGTGTGTGTGTGTGTGAGTGTGTGAGTGTGTGTGTGTGTGTTGTGTGTGTGTGTATGAGTGTATATGAGTTGTGTGTGTGTGTATGAATTTGTAATGTGTGTGTGTGTGATTCTCATCAAATCAATATTTGCACCAATAATAACTACAGTATGTGACCGAGTGTGGAAGTGTGAATTGCTCATTACACTATAATTTGTTCATGATTGAGCCATGTTAATAAACTAAGTAACCATTCTACAGTATTCATTACCTTTGTAACTTGTGAGTTCATTACCTTGCACCTAGTTCAGCCATCACAACTTTGGGAGCCCAGTCCCTGGACCCATTACGTACCTCTGTAATCTGTAATACCTTTTGTAACTTGTCATGATTGATGACTAGACCTACCTGGAGTTCATTACTTTGTAAATTGTGAGTTCATTACCTTTGTAAATTGTGAATTCATTACCTCTAACTTGCTCAGCTATCAAAACTTTGGAGTCCAGTCCCTGGACCAATTATGTACCTCTGTAATCTTTTGACTACCGCCCACAGGATGGGTATGGGGTGCATAATAAACATATTAAACTAACTAAACCAGTGACTAGTTTGTGTGATGTCACGTGATGCCACATGAGTGCGTGGGATGCGCTGCATCGGCCTCAGTTCCCCGTAGACCTACCAAGCAGCTACAGGCAGGCTGGACTCCTCCCTCTCACTCTGCTAATATATGTGTTAACATCAAACGACTTGTGTTCAACTCCAACCATCAAATCTCTACGAACCCTCGCAACAAGATAGTGGGGGTACAGGTACTTTCAGATAGTGGGGGTGCAGGTACTTTCAGATAGTGGGGGTGCAGGTACTTTCAGATAGTGGGGTACAGTAACTTTCAGATAGTGGGGGCAGGTTACTTTCACATAGTGGGGGTGCAGGTACTTCAGATAGTGAGGTGGCAGGTACTTTCAGATAGTGGGGGTACAGTACTTCGATAGTGGGGTGCAGGTACTTTCAGATAGTGAGGGATACAGTACTTCAGATAGTGGGGGATACGTACTTCAGATAGTGGGGGTTTACGGGTACTTCAATAGTGGGGATACAGGTACTTCAGATAGTGGGGGATACAGGTACTTCAGATAGTGGGGATACAGGTACTTCAGATAGTGGGGATACAGGTACTTCAGATAGTGGGGGATACAGGTACTTCAGATAGTGGGGTACAGGTACTCAGATAGTGGGGGTACGGTACTTCAGATAGTGGGGGTACAGGTACTTCAGATAGTGGGGGATACAGTACTTCAGATAGTGGGGGATACAGGTACTTCAGATAGTGGGGGATACAGGTACTTCAGATAGCGAACAGGGACTGCAGGTGTAAGGAGACACACTCAGGTACCTACTTACTGCTAGATGAACAGGGACAGCAGGTGTTACGGTTCGAATCTTAATCTTTAGCCAGGTTAGTGCACTCCGTAACAACACACTTCATAGAATGAGAGGATATGGTTCCAAACTTAGAAATGTAAGGCACAAATAATAGTTAATCAGCCTTTTCTAGTTTCTTTTTATTTAAAAGCTTAAATACTTTAGATATTCATAAATATCTATTAAATATCAGTTTGTCAGAAACTTTCCTTCACACAAGAAAACTCTTAAACAGAATGTACATCATAGACCCCCTCTGGAGACTGTCAATATGGTCACTACACTTGATAATGATCAGAGGAATATTACTGCTTCCTCAATAGTAACATTACTTGTGTGCCCGGTGGCCTGGTGGCTAAAGCTCCCGCTTCACACACGGAGGGCCCGGGTTCGATTCCCGGCGGGTGGAAACATTTCGACACGTTTCCTTACACCTGTTGTCCTGGTCACCTAACAGCAAATAGGTACCTGGGTGTTAGTCGACTGGTGTGGGTCGCATCCTGGGGGACAAGATTAAGGACCCCAATGGAAATAAGTTAGACAGTCCTCGATGACGCACTGACTTTCTTGGGTTATCCTGGGTGGCTAATCCTCCGGGGTTAAAAATCCGAACGAAATCTTAATCACTGAGTAACTCCCTGGCATAAGGGATATAACACAAAGTTCTAAGCTTGACACTGGTCGTCACATCGTAACCTGAAGGTAACAGTATATAATTGTCCGCAGACTTCACAATAAACCACAAGCTGGTTCAAGAGTTTCTATAACAATTTTCTATCCAAGTGAGAATAAGGCGGAGTACTAGGAGTGTAGCTCAGTCAATGTACACTGAGTCGGCAGAGAGAGTGAACTGCCATATACAGTTAATCCCTTCATGACATCAACTCGTCAAAAGGGAGAGAGGGTAGAGCGGTGCGAACTACCCACCAATGGACATACCTAGTTATAAACCTTAGCCAGGTGTACCTACCTAACACATTACTCAAGATATATACATATACATCATACCCGGGTATATTCCTAAATCAGAATATTATAAACTAGTGGAATCTTTAATTTAGCTAATATTAAAGAAACCCCGAGTATAATATTAAGTGGATAATACATATAAATTAATATCATTATGACCTTGGTCATAACACACCCCCTCCTTTCGGGGATTAAACTTCGCCGTAAAAGAGGATTTCAGAAATAGTATATAAACCAGAATACAAGTCATTCCTCTGACAAAGACCCTGATGACAAATGTTGCTTCTCCAACAAAAAATTAAAAGTCTTGTGTCGCCAAACCACGTGTGTAGACACCACGTAACCAGAGCTTCTGGTAGAAGAGGCGTTTCTCATAAAGAGGCCTTAAGTGACCATTGGTAGCAGGAGAAGTCAGGGTAAGACAACAGGAGACTGCCACCGCAGAAATAAGTTCTGGATACCATATGGTGGCTTACGGGACAGGTCTCCTCAGGGGTTACAAGATCAGATAAGAAGAAACAAATACTTTAAAAAATCTTTAAACAAATCAAACATAAAAATGTACTAAAATCCTCTTTTGAAAAATTCAACTTTAATTACATCCTTAAAGCGGACATGTAGCAATCACATTACACTCCTCAATGGGTTAATTTTTTATAAAAAAAGGGTTTGATCCAAGGACCATCTTTGTATTCTGATTTTTAGCCTTCAGGGTTTAAAAAGGTTAAAGGGATTAGATTTTTTTTACCTAATTTTTAGAGGGTAGTCCCGAGAAAACCCAAAAGTTTTCCCAAAGGGGGGCTAAGACCATCTAGTGCCTCCTTTTCAAGGGTTTTTCATAATTTTTTTTTATGGGTTTTTAAATTTTGCAGAAAAATAACAACGGGTGAAAAGATCAGAAGGGGAAAGGAAGGTTGAAAACAGCACGACTCTATTTGGGCTCCACTTGTAAAGTAAAGGGAGCTCAAATACCAACCGAAACGGAGAGGAACCCAAAGTAGACGTTTAGACGAGTAAAGGGAACACATGTGCCGCCATTTAAAAAGGAAATTTAGAACTTTAAATTTAAACAGCTGCTGCCACTTTTGGGAAAAAATTTGGGCAAAACCCCCGGGGGGTAACCGGCCATCCCTAAAACCCCCTGTACACCCTTTTTTGTCTCGGACAGGAAAATCCATAATACATGAAAACTTTTCATTAACGGGGGGAAACCCTGCCTTTTCCCTACAAAATCCCAATAATTTTTATCTGGGCCTGACCAAAATCACACTTTGAAGGTTGAGTAAAATGGGTTCATCTAGCCTTTCAAGAGTGTTCCGCCGAACCAGGGGTTTGAGGGCCATCCCGAATCCCCCCCCAAACACTAGGTAGGCTTCCGTTCCTTCCAAGTCGTACGTTAGCCAATTCATAAGCCTCTGGAAGGTCGAGGCTGCATTGCAGAGCCCGAAGGGCATCACCCTGTAGTTAAACAGGCCTCCAGGCACGGTGAAAGAAGAAATCTCCTGCGCTCGGGGCGATAATGGCACTTTATAATAACCACGCAGGAGGTCCAAACGACTGACATACTTAAAACTGGCGATGCTGTCTATTAGGTCATCAACCCTAGGAAGGGGGAATCCGTCAGGCACGGCTAGAATATTTACTTTCTGATAGTCGGTACACATTCTAAATGAACCGTCTGACTTAGGTACAAGGACACACCCTGGCTTTCTCTCTAGACCCTTTTTCCTTGGTCAATTGAGAGGTTATATCGAAGTGATCAGCTAGAGAAGCAGAGGCCAAAACATCTGCAGTCTGATGTTCGATAACAAAGGAGCATACATCGCCCGTCAGAGTTCTGAAATTCTTCTTGCAAGATCAACTGTATCAGGCGCTCCATAGTATCACACCCAGATGACCTCAACCATCGCTGTAGAGCCACCTTTTGCCGGGCAAATTCTACCCAGGTTTGACCGGGCAGTCTTCGTAGAGAGCGGAAGGTGCACTGATAACTTACAGGAAGTAAGTCATACTCCTTTAAAATGATGATCTTAACTGCCTCGTAATCTGCATACTTGTCATACGGGAGAGCTGCAGTACATGATTGAGCCTTACCCTTAACCCTTTAGTAGGCAGGAACAACAATTGTCATTCTTGAAAGCATGATATTCAGTGCATTCCTCCTACACCCACTGAGCATCTGGGTTCCATTCTCTATTTCTAACCAATCACAAGCCTTCCCCGAGTCTCTCCAGCCAAGTGGTGATGGCTTCAGCTCGCTTTCCCATTGGTTGAGAGACCAAAAGGTAACACTTCTAGCTTGGCGTTGCCGAGAAACGTTTTTTCATCGAGTGACACTCATATACCCTTGGATTTTTACCCTCTACAATGTCGGTAAGTACTCATTTGTGTTTCTAGTGTGTAAATGAATAGTTTAGGCATATTTTGATATATATATAATATAATATAATATATATATATATATATATATATATATATATATATATATATATATTATATATGAAGTGTGTGTGAAGCATAATGTGAGTGCACCATGCAAAGGAAAAAAGTGCAAAAAAAAAAAAGACCGATAAATATCGTTCTTGCCTATTTGGGCCCAATTTTAATTTTCAGTAAATAAATATTTATAAAAAAAATTTTAATGCATATCAATTCTGTAGTATAGGTGTGTACAGAACGTTTTTATTGTCCTACCAGATCAATCAGAAATTGTTTTATGGTGAGTCCTGTAAAGACAAGTCCAAATATCTCTGCATTTTGGAGGAAAGTGACTCAGATCCAGAGCCAGATCACCTGGAATTGCTTGACAGTAGTGATGAGTACTTGCCACAGGATGCAGAGGTGTCAAGTGATGATGAGGAAGATAGACCATCCAAAAAGCCAAAATTCTCACATGCCAGTGCCAGGCAAGCTACTTGGATGCAAATTGTGCAGCAAATGCAAACATGTCACATCCTCATTTTCCTTTGCCATATGCAAAGTAAATATGTACATCAAGAAGGATAGAAATTGTACAAATTAGTGATCTAGAATGATTATTCTTTCTTAGGAAACTCAAGAAAGTGGGAATTGAAAGTTATATCCCTTTGCAATGTGCCTATGTTGCTACTTTATTCATTTTTGTATTTTAATACTTACAAAATGTTTGAAAAAAGTTTAATTTATGTCTTTGATATTGTCTTCTTGTATAATAAAATAAAATAGTTATTTGGTGTTTTATTAACAATTGCAACTTCGCAACATTTAAAAATGTTCACCCTTAGATAGGCAAGACCTACTTTTGTCGGTCTTCTCATATTGGCAATTGATTGAAAACAAACTTTCACATATTCCTTTGTATGGGCTCATTTACTTTATATTGAGACACTATCCACTCATAGGGAAAAAACATTTCAAAATTCGCAATTTTCGTTTTTGCCTACCAAAGGTACACATTAAGTGTGGTGTGAAATAAGGTAGCCCAATGTTCACGAGGCCATCTCATCCCTCGTGCCTGATTCTCAAATGTGTCGAAGTGTCCAAGTCTGTTTCACAAAACCTGGGCACTAATGAGGTAGCCCCTGTGCAGGTCAAAGGTAAAGGTTTGAGTAGCAGACGACTTACTCTTTTCTTCCTCTTTTTGCCTCTAGAATCTGATGTTTTTCTCTCTCGAACTCTTCTTTAATACAGCAGGCGCTGGGATTCCAGTTGCTCTGTTTGCAACTTTATAAGATGTTCCAGACGGTGAAAGTGTTAGTGTGAGAGGAGTCAAAGGTACTGGAGGAGTGGGAGGAGTGTGTCCCTCTAGGCGAAGCTTGGAACGAGCTCCACCTCCGGTCGCCCCCACATGACCAGGGCTAACTAATGGGCTCTCATTACACGAATCAGGTGGTACGTTCGTTGTCCCGAGACATAGCCTCTGCTCCTAAAGTGAGGCCTTCAAATGAAGCCACCAAATGAGCTACTCCTAGGGACAAAGATTCCTCCGAGGGTGTCTTGCCATGCGAGTCCAACAGTGTCAGAGGGCTGAGAAAACAATATGTTCTGTATTATAGAACGGACGGTACTCGCTATATAACGATTGTTATAAGAAACTCGTAAATATCTAGCAACTTGCCAGCATTGTTGTAGTGGTAAAGTCTTCAGCGTATCTGGAGTCAAGTCCTTCACCAACTGTGATATGTCACGATCCATGGTCAAGAAGTTCAAAGCTCCTGGACAGGCCCCCACTTGTTACTGTTCGAATCTTAATCTTCAGCCAGGTTAGTGCACTCCGTAACAACACACTTCATAGAATGAGAGGATATGGTTTCCAAACTTAGAAATGAAAGGGCACAAATAATAGTTAGTCTAGTTTCTTTTTATTTAAAAGCTTAAATACTTTAGGTATTCATAAATATCTAATAAATATCAGTTTGTCAGAAACTTTCCTTCACACAAGAAAACTCTTAAACAGAATGTACATCATAGACCCCCTCTGGAGACTGTCAATATGGTCACTAACACTTGATAAGATCAGAGGAATATTACTGCTTCCTTTAATAGTAACATTACTTGTGTGCAAGTACATATATTGAGAATTAACACTTTCACTGAGTAACTCCCTGGCATAAGGGATATAACACAAAGTTCTAAGCTTGACACTGGTCGTCACATCGTAACCTGAAGGTAACAGTACATAATTGTCCGCAGACTTCACTTCACAATAAACCACAAGCTGGTTCAGGAGTTTCTAACACAATTCTCTATCCAAGTGAGAATAAGGCGGAGTACTAGGAGTGTAGCTCAGTCAATGTACACTGAGTCGGCAGAGAGAGTGAACTGCCATATACAGTTAATCCCTTCATGACATCAACTCGTCAAAAGGGAGAGAGGGTAGAGCGGTGCGAACTACCCACCAATGGACATACCTAGTTATAAACCTTAGCCAGGTGTACCTACCTAACACATTACTCAAGATATATACATATACATCATACCCGGGTATATTCCTAAATCAGATATTATAAACTAGTGGAATCTTTAATTTAGCTAATATTAAAGAAACCCCGAGTATAATATTAAGTGGATAATACATATAAATTAATCTCATTATGACGTTGGTCATAACAGCAGGTATAAGGAAACATGCCCAAAGTTTCCACCCTTGACGGGGATCGAACCAGGGACTCTGTGTGTGAGGCGAGAGCGTTGCCTGCCGAGCCACATTACCAGGTCAATAAGTTTGTCAGACAAGAACTACCTCTTATAAATCTACATTACGACTTAAAGGAGATCGTTCCTTCCTGACAAATTTACTGACCTTCAATAAAGCGTTCTAAATAGTGGACCACAATGAAGAATATAATGATCATACTACTACTACTACTACTACTACTACTACTACTACTACTACTACTACTACTACTACTAACTAATAATAATAATAATAATAATAATAATAATCTTTATTTACTACCAGTACATGTACAAGGTATACAGACCGTAGCTGACATCAATGACATACTACTATATAGAAAGCCCTTTGTTATGCTCAGCATTTCGAGTAAATTAGGTCAGTTTTGTCCCAGGATGCGACCCACACCAGTCCACTAACACCCAGGGACCTATATTACTTACAGGTAAACATGGACAGCAGGTGTCTTAAGGAAACACGTCCTAATGTTTCCACCCGTACCAGGGATCGACTCCTGGACCTCGGTGTGTAAACTGAGTGCGCTACCAGTCGAAGCTACAGGTCACCTAAGGCATTGATAGGATAAACACGAAATATTTTTAAGAAAAATGACAAATAATAGTATAGGAGGAGAGATCCCAAAATAAATTGAAGCATAGTTGACCAATAGAAAGGAGAAAGCTTGCATAAATGCAGGTTCGTGGCCTGGTGGCACAAGCTCTTGTTTCACACGGTTAGGGTCCGGGTTCGATTCCCGGCGAGGGTTGAAACATTGGGTGTGTTTCCTTACACCGGTTGTCCATGTTTACCCATCAGTAATACAGGTACTTGGGTGTTAGTGGACTGGTGTGGGTCGCATCCTGGGACAAAACTGACCTAATTTGCCTGAAATGCTCAGCATAACAAGCGGCTTTCTATATAGTAATATATCATTGATGTCAACTATGGTCTGTATACCTTGTACATGTACTTGTAGAAATAAAGATTATTATTATTATTATTATTATTATTATTATTATTATTATTATTATTATTATTATTATTATTATTATTATTATCATTAGTATATTCAAGTGATGAACTCAGCTGTTAAGCATCTACCGTAAATAAACAAAGTAGCACTGTGAGATTATTTTACATAATCAGAGTAATAATTCGTTGTAGAACGTACCAGAGAGAGGCCCAGAACCCAGGGCAGGAACACGTAGAGGCAGAGGGCAGCCTCTATCATCATCATGATGGACATCTTCGATAACGTTTGAAATAAGAGAGGTCGCAACACCGCTAGGCATCTGCCAATGTTATACACCTTTATATTACATATCACTTTTTATGGGGAATACAGAGTTCAGTTCATATATAATAATACTTATTAATAATAATAATAACAACAACAACAACAATAATATTAATAATAATGATAACTAAATGTATTTTTTTTTTGCTTTACAATCTAAGAATGGAATACCCTTAAATGCATAGCCCCGGTCCCATGTACGTACCTAGAAGGGCTAATCCCAAATCTTCTCACGGAAATCACTCCCTACGAAAGCAAAAGACTCGGCAGGGAGTGCAACATTTTCCCAACTAAAAGCAGAGGCGACATAGGTATGGTAAAAGATACTACAATAAACTGTCAGGGACCCGAGACTGTTCAACTGCCTCCCAGCATACATAAGCGGGATTACCAATAGACCCCTGGCTGTTTTCAAGAGGGAGCTGACCACCTGGGCTCTGATTCGTATGTCGCTTTGTGTGTGGCCAGCAGTAACAGCCTGGCTGATCAAGCCCTGATCCACTGTGAGGCCTGGTTATGGACCAGGTCAAGGTGGCATTGACCCTTGGAACATTCTCCAGGTATACGCTCTCTGCCAGTTCCTAGGTACCTTCTCTTTCATACATTTATTAAATAAATGCACCAACCACTCCAAAACTATATACCCACCTGCTTTTAATATTTCTACCTTGATTCCATCAATTCCAGCTGCTTTACCTTTGTTCATTTTAACCACAGCCTCGTTCACTTCCCCACACTCACATTTGGCTCTTCCTCACTCCTAAAAGATGTTATACCTCCTTGGCCAATGCATGATATCACGGCTTTCCCATCTTCATCAACATTTAACAATTCCTTAAGATATTCCTTCTATTTTCCTGATATCTCACTCCCCAACTAATAACTCTCCTTTTTCGTTTTTAACTGTCAAATTCATTCGTTCCCTAAGCTTTCTCAACTTATTAATCTCACTCTAAAACTTTTTCTTTTTTCAGCAAAATTTGTTGACATCACCTCACCCACTCTCTCTCACTTCCTCTCTTTTTACATTCTTAAACCCATCTCTTATCGTTTTTTTTCTCTCCTTAAACCCCTTCCTCCTTATATCATTCCCGCTCTGCAAAAACCTCTCATATGGTAACCTTTTCTCTGTTACCACCCATAAAAGTTGATAAACACTTGGTGGCATATGGTTTAATTGCTTTCTTATGCTTGTTGCTTGTGTTCATCTAGTTAGCACCTGGGTATCAGCTGGCTACTGTTGGTCTCTTCCAGGGGAAGAGGATCAAATATCCATAATCAAAATAAGTGAGACAGTGAGCTTGATCATAGCTAATGCGCTGGTCTGGAGTTTTACGATTCACTAGTCGCGAGTTCAATCCCCACCTGTTCCGTGGTTTATAGTGGCTTTATCAGGTTATGCTGGTTTACTAACCCTCTGGGTTAATAATCCGAGATCTATTTTAAGGAAAAATGAGTATAAATTGTGTGAGCAGTATTTAGACAAGGATAAGGAATTGTTTCAAAAATTTATTTGGAAAATGTATATATGGTAGGTTTGACAGGGAAATGTGATGAACACGTCACTTTATGTGCACTCTTTATCACTCTTCTCCAGGAGTAGTGTAGAAGACGGTCTGACTGGTTACTTCAAGATGAGAAGCGGCGTGCTACCACTAACACTAGCTAGAGTCATTAGCAGGAGAGAGAGAAGGAACTGCTGTAACTGAAGTGTGGTGAGTTAGTTGAGCAGTTAGTATCTTCTTTTGACTCTCTGAGTTATATTTAATCCTCTTTGGTTTCTTCTTGATTTTATTCTTCTTCAGGGGAGGCTCCTTGACGTGGCGAAGAGGCTTTTGGTCTGAGAATTGGATCTTTTGGTCTTCATCCTCCACTCCCAACCCCGCTCTAACCTACCCATCCTCCATTTCCATTCCTCCTCCTTTCCCCATCCCTCACCTCGTGTTCCTTTCCTGCTCTTGGCCATTGGAATTCTTCCCTCCGAAATTCTAGCTCCTTGGTTGGAAAAAGGGTGTCGTTTTCTATCCCATTCTGTTGAGGTCTTTGGTGGTAGTGTTGTTTACAGTAAGTAGCTCTCTGATCCACCCTCTGGAGTCCCGGAGGGCGGCTTACTGTGTCCTTCGGGTGATGGGTGTATCTCTGGAGGCTACCTGTCAGTTGTGGGAGGTGGTGGCCAAAGGAGGTATGCCTTGTAGTGGGCTTCCGACCACCCTCTCTAATGTCCGTTGAGGTAGCTCGATGGATGTGAGACTGCTATTGTGCATTGCTGGTTTTCTGGCATGAAGGTTCTATGCAACATCTGCACTACAGGCCGCACTGAGGGCCTTCTTGGGCGCTGAGGGGTATATACGATCTCTTTGATTTCTTTTAGAAACTACCCGTTCATTACCATTGAGTCACATATCCATGAAATTTCTCCTCCCTGACCCCTTTCTCCTGCGGCACCCCCTCACGACCCTGACTCCTCATTCAATCAACCTTTAGACCTCTCTAATACCCCGGTACCTTCTTCAGGTAATATTTCATTGCTTACATCTGGTACCATGGTTCCGCCTGAGCCATTTGATACATTCGACCTCCGCACGTTTTTGACCATGCTTCCGGCTTCTCTCTCTACAGTGAGACAATTTACAGATCACCCACTCATCTCAGGACAGACCACCTCCGGTCTCCCACCTAAACGACCACGACCATAACAGATGACATTCCCAGTTACCTCTTGCTCTTCACAGAAATGACCGGCACGACACTTACTATCCTACTGACTATCTTTCAGATCATAATATCAGCAAGGTACTCCTACGCCATGTTAGTCAATAAATACCAAAAAAAAAGGCGCAATACCGTTACTGGAACAATACACAAATAACCCGCACATAGAAGAGAGGAGTTTACGACGACGTTTCGGTCCGACTTGGACCATTTACAAAGTCACACTGAGTGTAATTTTGTAAGTGGTCCATGTCGGACCGAAACGTCGTCGTAAGCTCCTCTCTTCTATGTGCGGGTTATTTGTGTAATGTTAGTCAGTATTTATTTATTTATTTATTTGTTAATTTGAAGATGATACATAGAAGTACAAGGAAATACAGTGGTTAAGTGTAACATGTCAAAGCCCCTTGTATGCAGATCATTATGGGCAGGATTAAAATTAACTTAAGATTAACTAAGCAATGATATATTCAGTGGTAAACATTGTTGTAAACAGTTAACGATTAAGCACAAATGAGTATTGCAAAGACAGGTCATATGGTCATTTACTGTGTTGCTGAGCATTCAGTAGAATGAAGTATTCTGTTAGATAATGTAATTAAAAATAACAAAGTTTGATAGGGTCACAGGTTAGACATTTATGAGATACAATTATTCAGTATTTATTTGGTTGTGGGTAAGTGATTTTTAAGAAGAGACTTGAATTTATAAACAGTCAGTGTTTCTTTTATATTCACAGGCAGTGAATTCCAGATTTTTGGGCCTTTTATATGCATTGAGTTTTTGTATAGTGTGAGAATATATTTTATTTCATGTTCTTAAGTGATGCACTCATCACCATGGTGCAATAAGCTGGCCAGGCTCACAATCTTTCCATTATTACTTTCACTGATGATATTCCTGTCACGATTCATAAACACATTTCTCTCAGTTCTTTCAGCGGAACTGTGGAACAGTGATTTCCTGACTTGTGACGCAGACTTTATGGTGCAACTTGAGTTCCAAGACCTTGCAATTCTTAAAATGGAGGCATATATATTATCTGCTCGTGGGCGAAGACGCTTCCCCTGCAATGTAGCTCGGTTAACTTTTGACAGCCGTTATCTTCCATCCTCTGTTTATATTGCAGAACACCATTTACAAGTATGGGAATTTATCCCTACACCACAACAATGTAGAAATTGCTGGAGCTGTAGCCAAACGGAGAAATACAGGTCCATAGCAATACATCTTGCAGCCAACTTCCCTCTTGCCTTAATTGTAATGAGACTTACCAGGCTTACTCTCGCTATTTCCAGGTTTTCTTAAAAGAACTAGAAATCTGCTGTCTCAAAGGGAAAGGTTTCTCTTATGCCATGGCAGTATTCCTTCGCCTCTAAAGGAGACTTCCATGGCTTTTTTATCCTAAACTTACTAGATGGCCTTCAACCTCTGTGGCACCTGCTTCCACAATCTTCTCCTTAGTCACAAATTCCACAGTCACATCTGTGTCTAATTCTTTTTCACCCCTGGGCTCCGAGGTACCTACCTCCTCGACTCCTACTGTCCTTAGATCTTCAGCTTCATGCTTGCTTGTTTCTATGTCTACACGACCTCCCACAACTATTCTGTTATCTCGCGACCTTACTTCTCCAATGTCTAAAACATCACCAAAATTCAAATCTCTTTTAACCCTTCAGTCACATAGCATTTCCAAACATTTTCCTTTTCTGTCTCTGAGCCTAGTCCTTTACCTCTTATTCTATATGTTACAAGTGGGGAGGTTCTTCCTTCCCCTCATACAGTTCCTTCTTCTCCTGTCCCCACTCAAATTCCTTCCTCTCCTGTCCCCACTCAAGTTCCTTCCTCTCCTGCCCCCTCCCAGGTTTCTTCTCAAGTTACCTCTAACCTCTCATCATCCCCTTCTGTGGTAACTTCCATAGTCTCCCCAATCGTTAGTCACTCTTAATCTTCTGCCTCTGATATCATACTGTCTGCAGCTTCCTTGTCATGTGAAACGTTTGAAGCCGTCTTCGAATATGTCGAGGAGACAAAAATAATGATGGATACCCATCCACCTCCCATTACTCCTCCTTCACACCTTACTCAATCTTCTACATAACGTCTTTCTTTGCAGCGTTCCTATCCGTCACTCCTTACAAAATATCCACTACCTCCCATCTAGATACCCATCAATTACACAACCCAGGGCAACATGGGTTTAGAGCAGGTCTCTCCTGTCTGTCCCAACTACTGGATCACTACGACAATGTCCTAGATGCACTAGAAGACTAAAAGAATGCAGATGTAATATATACAGACTTTGCAAAAGCCTTCGACAAGTGTGACCATGGCGTAATAGCGCACAAAATGCGTGCTAAAGGAATAACAGGAAAAGTTGGTAGATGGATCTATAAATTCCTCACAAACGGAACACAAAGAGTAGTCGTCAACAGAGTAAAGTCCGAGGCAGCAACGGTGAAAAGCTCTGTTCCACAAGGCTCGCTCCCATCTTGTTCCTCATCCTCATATCAGACATAGACAAGGATGTCAGCCACAGCACCGTGTCTTCCTTTGCAGATGACACCCGAATCTGCATGACAGTGTCTTCCATTGCAGACACTGCAAGGCTCCAGGCAGACATCAACCAAATCATTCAATGGGCTGCAGAAAACAATATGAAGTTCAACGATGAGAAATTTCAATTACTCCGATATGGTAAACATGAGGAAATTAAAACTTCATCAGAGTACAAAACAAATTCTGGCCACAATAGAGCGAAAAATCAATGTCAAAGACCTGGGAGTGATCATGTCGGAGGATCTCACCTTCAAGGACCATAACATTGTATCAATCGCATCTGCTAGAAAAATGACAGGATGGATAATGAGAACCTTCAAAACTAGGGAGGCCAAGCCCATGACGACACTCTTCAGGTCACTTGTTCTATCTAGGCTGGAATATTGCTGCACACTAACAGCACCTTTCAAGGCAGGTGAAATTGCCGACCTAGAAAATGTACAGAGAACCTTCACGGCGCGCATAACAGAACGCCATAAAGTGCTTGAGGGTCCTGAACCAGTATTCCCTGGAACGCAGGCGGGAGAGATACATGATTATATACACCTGGAAAATCCTAGAGGGACTAGTACCGAACTTGCACACGAAAATCACTCACTACGAAAGCAAAAGACTTGGCAGACGATGCAACATCCCCCCAATGAAAAGCAGGGGTGTCACTAGCACGTTAAGAGACCATACAATAAGTGTCAGGGGCCCGAGACTGTTCAACTGCCTCCCAGCACACATAAGGGGGATTACCAACAGACCCCTGGCAGTCTTCAAGCTGGCACTGGACAAGCACCTAAAGTTGGTTCCTGACCAGCCGGGCTGTGGCTCGTACGTTGGATTGCGTGCAGCCAGCAGGAACAGCCTGGTTGATCAAGCTCTGATCCACCATGAGGCCTGGTCACAGACCAGGCCGCGGGAGCGTTGACCCCCGGAACTCTCTCCGGGTAAACTCCAGGTAGACTTTACTAACTCGACAAGTTCACAGACACCTGCTGCTTCATGTTGCTGGTATACTTCTATTCATAAATGATGACTTACAGTGGAATATTCGAGCCTCAGGGGTAGTCGGGGTGAGTTTGAGGTGTTGCTCTCCGAGCTTTCTCCTGTTTGTGTTTGTTTACAAGAACCTAAATTGCATTCGCTGTTATTCGTCCCGTCTCGGGCTATATCTTATTGCATCCATCGAATCTTTTTCCCTATGGGACTTTTAATGATAGTGCACTTCATGTACACACCAGTATATCACACTCTTAGATCTTTGTTCATACTTTGCTGCATTACACAGCAGTCTATACCTACTTGAACAAATGGTATACAATCTGCTCTTTGTATCTGCTTGACCATTATCTCTTCCTGATGCTGAATTTCTAGTATCTTCCCTACCTCCACCTCTCCTCTTATAAGATAATTTTTAATGCTCATTATTTCCTCTGGGGGGAGGGGGGGAGGTTCTCACTGTGACTCTTGGGTTGATCAGTTAGAAGCTTTTCTCACTTTTCTTCCCCTCCATGTTTTAAATACGGGTATTTCCGCTCATTTCGACCCTCGCACTCAAACACTCTTGCATAGATCTCCGACTTTGCTCCTCATCAACTGCACTCGACTTTACATGGTCTGTGCTTCCAGATTTAAACGACAACGATCATTTTCCTGTCCTCCTTACTTCCCATTCACGTTCTCGCCCTCCTAGCCCACGTTCGCAGTTTGAACGGGAGAATTTGGCCCTTTACTCGCGACAGACCATTTTCAGTGAGGAACCTTCTTCGTCCTCTAATAAACTATTAAAATTATTTTTGACCTCGGTTTTTACCACATCTTCAGATATAATCCCTCAAACCTGGAGCAGCTGCTCTCAGAGATGCGTCCCTGGAGGTCCTGCATCTTCAGATACAATCCCTCAAACCTGTAGCAGCTGCTCTCAGAGATGCGTCCCTGGAGGTCCTGCATCTTCAGATACAATCCCTCAAACCTGTAGCAGCTGCTCTCAGAGATGCGTCCCTGGAGGTCCCGCATCTTCAGATACAATCCCTCAAACCTGGAGCAGCTGCTCTCAGAGATGAGTCCCTGGAGGTCCCGCATCTTCAGATACAATCCCTCAAACCTGGAGCAGCTGCTCTCAGAGATGCGTCCCTGGAGGTCCCGCATCTTCAGATACAATCCCTCAAACCTGGAGCAGCTGCTCTCAGAGATGCGTCCCTGGAGGTCCCGCATATTCAGATACAATCCCTCAAACCTGGAGCAGCTGCTCCCAGAGATGCGTCCCTGGAGGTCCCGCATCTTCAGATACAATCCCTCAAACCTGGAGCAGCTGCTCCCAGAGATGCGTCCCTGGAGGTCCCGCATCTTCAGATACA
Source organism: Cherax quadricarinatus (assembly GCF_026875155.1). NCBI lineage: Eukaryota > Metazoa > Arthropoda > Malacostraca > Decapoda > Parastacidae > Cherax > Cherax quadricarinatus. Next base: position 2,679,066 of record NC_069425.1, read on the forward strand.
ATCCCTCAAACCTGGAGCAGCTGCTCTCAGAGATGCGTCCCTGGAAGTCTCTTGTGCTTGTGCAGTGAGACTGAAACGTGTGGACGATATCGTTACAATAGGAGCACAGAGCGGTTCCTTGATTTTAAGCATGTAAGAGAGAGGTTGCCGTACGTGTTATCTGCAAGGCAAAACGAACTTGTTGGCGGGATTATGATTCTACCATCCCTTCCGCTTCCTCTATTATCTGGAGTTTACCTGGAGAGAGTTCCGGGGGTCAATGCCCCCGCGGCCCGGTCTGTGACCAGGCCTCATGTTAGATCAGGGCCTGATCAACCAGGCTGTTACTGCTGGCTGCACGCAATCCAACGTACGAACCACAGCCCGGCTGGTCAGGTACTGACTTTAGGTGCTTGCCCAGTGCCTGCTTGAAGACAGTCAGGGGTCTATTGGTAATCCCCCTTATGTATGCTGGGAGGCAGTTGAACAGTCTTGGGCCCCTGGCACTTATTGCGTTGTCTCTTAACGTGCTAGTGACACCCCTGCTTTTCATAGGGGGGATGTTGCATCGTCTGCCGAGTCTTTTGCTTTCGTAGGGAGTGATTTTCGTGTGCAAGTTTGGTACTAGTCCCTCTAGAATTTTCCAAATGTATATAACCATGTATCTCTCTCGCCTGCGTTCCAGGGAGTACAGGTTCATGAACTCCAAGCTTTCCCAGTAATTGAGCTGTTTTATCTCAGATATACGTGCCGTGAAGGTTCTCTGTACATTTTCTAGGTCAGCAATTTCACCTGCCTTGAAAGGTGCTGTTAGTGTGCAGCAATATTCCAGCCTAGATAGAACAAGTGACCTGAAGAGTGTCATCATGGGCTTGGCCTCCCTAGTTTTGAAGGTTCTCATTATCCATCCTGTCATTTTTCTAGCAGATGCGATTGATACAATGTTATGGTCCTTGAAGGTGAGATCCTCTGACATGATCACTCCCAGGTCTTTGACGTTAGTTTTTCGCTCTATTGTGTGGCTGGAATTTATTTTATACTCTGATGAAGTTTTAATTTCCTCATGTTTGCCATATCGGAGTAATTGAAATTTCTCATCGTTGTACTTCATATTGTTTTCTGCAGCCCATTGAATGATTTGGTTGATGTCCGCCTGGAGCCTTGCAGTGTCTGCAATGGAAGACACTGTCATGCAGATTCGGGTGTCATCTGTGGCTCACATCCCTGTCTATGTCTGATATGAGGATGAGGAACAAGATGGGAGCGAGTACTGTGCCTTGTGGAACAGAGCTTTTCACCGTAACCGCCTCAGAGTGTACTCTGTTGACTACTACTCTTTGTGTTCTGTTTGCCAGGAAATTATAGATCCATCAACCAACTTTTCCTGTTATTCCTTTAGCACGCATTTTGTGCGCTATTACTCCATGGTCACACTTGTCGAACGCTTTTGCAAAGTCTATTTTCATTCTTATTGTCTTCTAGTGCATCCAGGACCCTCTCGTAGTGATCCAGTAGTTGGTTGCAAACAGAAGCAACCTGCTCTAAACCCATGATGCTATGAGTACAGGTTGGAAAAAGTACGGAAACTGAGTAGCAGGTACTCTTCAAGCCCTGCCGGTGTCATCATTGCAAATCCTGAACATCAAAATGGTATACAATACCGAGAGGTTGGTAGGTAAGACACATAAGCAACAGTTAGGCAACTTTATTCCGAAACGTTTCGCCTACACAGTAGGCTTCTTCAGTCGAATACAGAAAGTAGGCAGGAACAGTAGAGATGTGAAGACGATGTAATCAGTCCATCACCCTTGAAGTCATAGAATTTGATAGTTCCTGACTATGGAACTGAACTTCTCCAGACCGAGGGACTGACAACCTCAAATTCTACGACTTTAAGGGTGATGGACTGATTAAATCGTCTTCACATCTCTACTGTTCCTGCCTACTTTCTGTATTCGACTGAAGAAGCCTACTGTGTAGGCGAAACGTTTCGGAATAAAGTTGCCTAACTGTTGCCATTGCAAATCCTATTGAAGTTGCCACAGCAATTGGAAATCATCTTGTCTGCATCCCAGGGTCTCCATCTCTTCCTCTCTTTTTTTTTTCCTCCAAATCTGCCAGAGAGTTAATACCTTTACACTTTTTTTTCTAGCAGAGAAGAGTCTTATAACGTGCCTTTAATGCTTCAAGAACTTAAGTCAACACTTTTGTTTGCTGATCGTCGGCAGCTGATAACATTCATGTTAATATGTTCAAGTGTTTTTATCTGTCAGCTCTTGTAGTCCTCATACGTCGTTTTAATCTGGTTTAGTCGCAAGGGGTTCTTCCCCATCAATGGAAAACTGCGGTTACTATCGATCCATTGCTGTTCCTAGTGCAGTTTGCAAGTTGCTGGAACTTCTATTAAATAGACGTTCAGTGGGGCTCCCCTCACTTCGCTTACATACCTATATTCGTGATGCCTTTGTTAGTAACCACTCTGTTATTGCATTTTTTCAGCTTGAAAGTGCATATGCCACTACTTGGAGATATACCATCTTGGCCCAAGCACATTCATTCCTTAGGTCTTCGGGGCAATCTGCCACTTTTCCTTAAAAACTTATTGTCTGGAAGACATTTCCATGTCGGGATTGATAATTTGCTTTTCCCTGACTATATCCAGGCTGAAGGTGTCCCTCAGGGATGCGTCCTTAGCACCGCTCTGTTTTTACTAGCTATTAATGATATGGTCTCTGCTTTCCCGTCTAATATTTTGTCATCACTTTATTTTAATGACTTTTCTATAGCTTGTGTAAGCTATAGAACATAGTAGCAGCATTTCTTCAGATTGCTATCGACCAAGGTTCCCATTGGTCTACTACTCATGAGTTTAAATTTTCTGGCACTAAAACGCACCAGATTCTTTTACTAAATGTTTGGTTGTCTCTGTATGGTTCCTGGATTCCTCAACGTGATACGGTTATATTCCTCAATCTTGTGTTTGATCGCCGGTTGTCCTGGAAACTAGATTATGGTGACCCGATATATTCTGCAGCCTCTCCTACAACTTTCTAAACTTGATCCCATTCATCATCAGAGATTACATCTGTGTCTAGGTGCTTTTCATTCCTTCTCTGTCGAGAACCTATATGCAGAGGCGAATGTGGAAGGATGATGACCTTCATGATCCTTCCACATACAGGATGGTAATGGATGTTAGTGATCGTGGCCCTTGTTTACTCCGTTTCTTTTCTTTTAGTATTCACTTCCACTTGGCATCTCTTCAGTTGCCTCCTTTATATGTTCATTTAGAGCCTAACTTTTCTCTTTCCTCTTGGGAGGTTCCGACAGCTTGTGTCTGTTCTCCGCTGGTGTGCGCAAAAAGTTAAGTTCTTACAGTTACTTTGCTTCTCGCTTCCTTGTTCTTAATCGCTTTCTGTCTCATTCTCATGCTGTTGCAGTTTACACTGATGGTTCTAAATCCTCTGATGGTGTTGGGTTTGCAGCGGTGTTCCAGGACAGTTTTGTACGAGGTAATTTATTAGACTCAGGTAGTACTTTTACAGCTGAACTGTATGCAATTATTATAGCGATTATCTGTATTTCGTCCAGGCCTACCTCATCATTCGTGGTAGTTTACACTCCTTTAGTGCTTTGCAGGCTATCAAAAAATTTAATTCACCTCATCCTCTAGTTCTTCTATACAACTTTGACTGTATTGCATTTTTAGCAAAAACAAAGAAATCGTTTTCCGTTGGGTCCCTCGTCATGTGGATGTTCAGAACAATGTTCAGAACAATGTTCAGAACAATGTTCAGAACAATGTTCAGAACAATGTTCAGAGCAATGTTCAGAACAATGTTCAGAACAATGTTAGGAAACAATGTTTAGAGCCAATGTTCAGAGGCAATGTTCAGAGCAATGTTCAGAAGCAATGTTCAGAACAAATTGTTTCAGAACAATGATTCAGAACAAGGTTAGATACAATGTTCAGAACAATGTTCAATGTTCAGAACAATGAGTACATTTCATACAGGGATATTCTATTCTAAGACTATTTTACTGTCATCTCCAGCCACCTTCGAATCTGTTTACCTGGAGTTTAACTGGAGAGAGTTCCGGGGGTCAACGCCCCCGCGGCCCGGTCTGTGAAAGGCCTGATCAACCAGTAACAGCCTTATCAACCAGATTGTTACTAGTGGCTGCACGCAATCCAAAGTACGAGCCACAGCCCGGCTGGTCAGGTATCGACTTTAGGTGCTTGGCAACAACTTTGGTCTGAGTTGATTCATAACATTATATTCTAACAAAGCCATGTTCAGGGTTTGCGTCTTCTTATATCGATGTCATGGTTGGGAGGAGTCTACTCCTTGCGTCTTTGCATCGGGGATCTAATGGTGACGGCGCGGTTTCATCTGTGAGAATTGGACAGATTCTAGTTTCAGTTTGGTCATATTTTTATAAGACTATCCAGTCTTACCATAGGCACGCTGAATTTACATCCAATTATTGTCACTGCTTTAACCCCTCTTACTTTTTCTTTCCTTCTTGCTGATGGTCCCACCTTTGACACAGAGTCTTCTGACTGTTTGTAGGAACAGATTCATAATCATCCTTTGATTATACTTCTTTTTAGTTGCTCCGCACTGCCCTTACAATCTTCTACCTCGTTATACTCTCCACCCTTGATAGTCTCTGCACTCAAGCAGGTTAAACCTTTAGCACGTTAGTGCTGTTTGATCTTGTGGGTTTTAACACCTTGCGGTGATTATAATAACAAAATCTTGAAGTTAATGAGGGTTTTCTAGTTTGGAATACCTAGTGATCACCATTGGTATATCTATTTCATAGTGATCCACACTGCTAAGTATGTGTTCCACGACACTCATCTTTGACTTCACTGAGACCCGGTTATTATAAACAACAGGTGTATAATGACCTGCACACTGTGTAGTGATGCAATAAATAGTAGAGCAAGCAAAAGACAGCATAGGCTATATGACTTGTATTTCCCTTCACAAAGAAGCAAAGTTTATATTTAAAAATGTACACTATTTATATTACATTTAATATATAGAGCCAAGTACACATCAAGGTGGAAGAAGAGGCGAAAAGCAGAGCTGGACAAAGCACCGTGAGGTAACCAGCAGCCAGAAAGTCTGTCAAAAAACTCTTGTCACAAGTGAACAACACAGCTTCACATCTCTGGTCGGCTCTTGGTTGTGATTAGCCAATGAAAAAACGAGGTGTGGTTATAATGACTGGGCCTATTAGATCGTTTGAATCCTTTGGCACTGGTTCTTGGGTCGGGAGGGCAGCTATATGGAAGTGTAAACATAAACCGACATAAATTATAACATACTCTTAGCATGCCACACCTGGCTTTTACATAGCTATTCACTAACTTGGATGACAGCGAGTTCCGCCCAACAACCTGGTTTGCTCCTCCTCGCCGCTCTTACTCTTGGTTATAAAAATTCTCTTTATAAATTTTTAATTATATCTTCAATTGGAATTATCAGTTCATATTTCTCATTTCATTTTTCTATAAATTACTGATTATTTTAAAATTTTTTTACTTTCTCCAGTGTAAACGCTAGGTAAACTACACGGTAAATTCCAGGTAAACTCCCCACGGTAAACTCCAGGTAAACTCCATGTTTCTGAATTAATTCTTTTGTCTAATGAAGGGAGGGTTATAATGTCACTTAAAGGCAACGACTCAAGAATACATAACTGTCTTAAAATCACAATCACTATTTTAAAGGAGGTTAAACCGATAAGCCAGTGGAAGTTCCTCGGTCAAAATGACATAAGCTCCAGCTTTGGGTCATCATTGACTAAGACACGCGTCTGGGAAACACGTTGACCTGCTAATGACAACAATATACCATACGTCACGAAAAGGTGACCTCTATGGTCCTTTATCACAATGGGACCTGGAGAGTGTTTCTCTTGCATGGAACAAACTGATTAGTTTTTGTTTATAATGGTAAAAAGAACTTAGGAAGGTATATAAGAGTACCTGATTGTAAGTGTAGCACTGAAGAGCCTTATACAGGATTATTGTGAAGTTACATGGATGCTTCATGTGTTGATAGATGGGGTTGCTTCAGTGTTGACAGATGGGGATGCTTCATGTGTTGATAATGGGGATGCTTCATTGTTGTTGATAGATGGGGATGCTTCATGTGTTGATAGATGGTGATGCATCATGTGTTGACAGATGGTGATGCTTCATGTGTTTGATAGATGCGGGATGCTTCATGTGTTGACAGATGGTGTTGCTTCATGTTGTTGATAGATGGGGATGCTCATGTTGTTGATAGAGGGGATGCTTCTGTGTTGACAGTGGGTGGGCTTCATTTGTTGATAGATGGTTGATGCTCCATGTGTAGATAGATGGGGATGCTTTCATGTGTGACAGATGGGGATGCTTCATGTGTTGACAGATGGGGATGTTCACGTGTTTGTTAGATGGGGTGGGCTTCATGTGTTGATGATGGGGGACGCTTCAGGTGTTGACAGATGGTGATGGCTTCAGGTGTTGATAGATGGGGATGCTTATGTGTTGTTAGTGGGATGCTGCATGTGTTGGATAGATGGGGTTGCCTTCATGTGTTGACAGATGGGATGCTTCATGTGTGACAGTTGGTGAAGCTTCATGTGTTGACAGATGGGGAAGGGATGCTTCAGTGTGACAGTTGGTGATGCTTCATGTGTGGACAGATGGGAGATGCTTCATGTGTTGACAGCTGGGGATGCTTCATGTGTTGACGGATGGGGATGCTTCATGTGTTGATAGATGGGGATGCTTTCATGTGTTGACCAGATGGTGATGCATCATGTGTTGACAGATGGGGATGCTTCATGTGTTGTTAGATGGGGATGACTTCATGTGTTGACAGATGGGGGATGCTCATGTGTTGACTGTTGGTGTTGCTCATGTGTTGACAGATGGGGATGCTTCATTGTTGTTGACAGAATGGGGGATGCTTCATGTGTTGACAGATATGGTGATGTTCATGTGTTGACAGTGGATGCTTCATGTGTTGATAGATGGGGTTGCTTCATGTGTTGACAGATGGGGATGCTTCATGTGTTGAACAGTTGGGATGCGTCATGTGTTGACAGATGGGGATTCCTTCATTGTTGTGGACTGATGGGGATGCTTCAATGTGTGGACAGAATGGTGATGCTTCATGTGTTGACAGATGGGGATGTTCATGTGTTGTTAGATGGGGATGCTTATGTGTTGACAGATGGGATGTTCATGTGTTGACAGTTGGTGATGCTTCATGTGTTGAAGATGGGGATTGCTTTCATGTGTTGACAGTTGGTGATGTTCATGTGTTGACAGATGGGGGATGCGCTTCATGTGTTGACAGTTGGTGATGCTTCATGTGTTGACAGATGGGGTGTTCATGTGTTGGACCGATGGGGGATGTTGCTTCATGTGTTGCAGATGTTGATGCTTCATGTGTTGTCAGATGGGGATGCTTCATGTGTTGATAGAGGGGGATGCTTCATGTGTTGAACTGATGGGGGGATGCTTCAAGTGTTGACAGTTGGTGATGCTTCATGTGTTGACAGATGGGGATGCTTATAGTGGTTGACAGTGGGTGATGCTTCATGTGTTGACTGCATGGGGATGTTTCTTGTGTTGACAGCTGTGATGCATCATGCCTGCTTGTCTGGATGGGGAATGCTTCATGTGTTTGACAGATGGGGGATTGCTTCATGTGTTGACAGTTGGTGATGCTCATGTGTTGACAGATGGGGATGCTTCTGTGTTGACAGATGGGGTTGTTCTTGTGTTGACAGATGGGGATGCTTCGCATGTGTGTGACAGATGGGGAAGCTTCATGTGTTGACAGATGGTGAAGCCTTCATGTGTTGACAGTTGGTGATGCTTCATGTGTTGACAGATGGTGATGCTTCATGTGTTAGAAAGTTAGGGATGCTTCATGTGTTGACAGATGAGTGATGCTTCATGTGTTGACAGATGGGGTGACGCTTCATGTGTTGCAGTTGGTGAGGCTTATGTGTGCAGATGGGGATGCTTCATGTGTTGACAGATGGTGATGCTTCAAGTACTTGACGATGGGGATGCTTATGTGTTGGACAGATGGGGATGCATCATGTGTTGACAGTGTGATGCTTCATGTGTTGACTGATGGTGATACTTCATGTGTTGTCAGATGGGGATGCTTCATGTGTTGACAGAATGGGGGCTGCTTTCATGTGTTGACAGATGGGGACCTTCATGTGTTGACAGTGGTGATGCTTCATGTTTGGTTTGACAGATGGTGATGATTATGTGTTGTGACAGATGGTGATGCATCATGTAGTTGACAGATAGGGATGCTTCATTGTGTTGACAGATAGGGATGCTTCAGTGGTTGACGGATGGTGATGCTTCATGTGTTGACAGTAGGGACGCTTCATGTGTTGACAAGTAGGGATGCTTTCATGTGTTGACAGATGGGGATGCTTCATGTGTTGACAGCATGGGGAGCTTCATGTGTTGACAGATGGGGGACGCTTCATGTGTTGACAGATGGTGATGCTTCATGTGTGGACAGATGGATTCATGCTTTGTGGTTGACAGATGAGGGGGTGGAGCTTCATGTGTTGACAGTATGGTGATGCTTCATGTGTTGACAGATGGGGATGCTTCATGTGTTGACAGATGGGAGATCTGGCTTCAGTGTTGACAGTATGGGGGAGGCTTCATGTGTTGGACAGATGGGGAGGATGTTCATGTGGTTGACAGATGGGGATGCTCATGTGTTGACAGATGGGGACGCTTCATGTGTTGACAGATGGGGACGCTTCATGTGTTGACAGATGGTGATGCTTCATGTGTTGACAGACGGGAATGCTTCATGTGTTGACAGATGGGGATGCTTCATGTGTTGACAGATGGGGATGCTTCATGTGTTGACAGATGGTGATGCTTCATGTGTTGACAGATGGGGATGCTTCATGTGTTGACAGATGGGGATGCTTCATGTGCTGACAGATGGGGACGCTTCATGTGTTGACAGATAGGGATGCTTCATGTGTTCACAGATAGGGATGCTTCATGTGTTGACAGATACGGATGCTTCATGTGTTGACAGATAGAGATGCTTCATGTGTTGACAGATAAGGATGCTTCATGTGTTGACAGATGGGGATGCTTCATGTGTTGACAGATAGGGATGCTTCATGTGTTGACAGATGGGGATGCTTCATGTGTTGACAGTTGGTGATGCTTCATGTGTTGACAGATGGTGATGCTTCATGTGTTGACAGATGGGGTTGTTCATGTGATTGACAGATGGTGATAGCTTCGGTGTGTGACAGATGTGGGTTTGCTTCATGTGTGACAGATAGGATGCTCATGTGTTGACAGATTGGGTGTTCATGTAGTTGCAGATGGGGTTGCTCAGTTTTGACAGTGGTGATGCTTCGTGTGTTGATCAGGATGGTGATGCTTAGGTGTTGACAGATAGAGATGCTTCATGTGTTACAGATAGGGATTGCTTCATGTGTTACAGATAGAGATGCTTATGTGTCTGACAGTTGGGTGATGCTTCAAGTGTTGACAGATAGGGATGCTTCATGTAGTTGACAGATAGGGAAGCTTCATGTGTTGACAGATAGGTGCTTCTTGTGTTGACAGATAGGGGATGCTCATGTGTTGTCAGATAGGGAGCTTCATGTGTTGACAGATAGGATGCTTCTGTGTTGAGAGATAGAGTTGCTTCATGTGTTACAGATGGTGGATGCTTCGGTGCTGACAGATGGGGAACGCTATCATGTGTTGACAGATGGGGATGCTTCAAGTGTGAGACAGATGGGGTACGCTTCATGTGTTGACAGTGGGGATGCTTCACGTGTTGGACAGAGGGGGACGATTCATGTGTTGACAGATGGGGTTGCTTCATGTTGTTGACAGATGGGGACGTTCAAGTGTGACAGATGGGGATGCTTCATGTGTTGACAGAGGGGGTTGCCTTCATGTGTTGACAGGATGGGGATGCTTCGTGTGTTGACAGATGGGGATGCTTCATGTGTTGACAGAGGGTGATGCTCATGTGTTGACAGTTGGGGATGCTTCATGTGTTGACAGATGGGGTTGCTTCATGTGTTGACACTATGGGGATGTTATGTGTTGGACAGTATGGGGAGCTTATGTGATGACAGTGGTGATGCTTCTGTGTTGACAGATGGTGATGCTTCATGTGTTGACAGCTGGGGATGCTCATGTGTTGACAGATGGGGTTGCTCATGTGTTGACAGATGGGAGATGCTTCGTGTGTTGACAAATGGGGTTTTGCTTTCATGTGTTGACAGATAGGGAAGCTTATGTGTTGACAGTTGGGATGGTTCATGTGTGATCGTGGGGTTGCTTCATGTGTTGACAGTTTGTGATGCTTCGCGTTGTTGACAGATGGTGGTTTGCTTCATGTTGCTGACAGGATGGTGATGGTTCATGTGTTACAGATGGGGATGATTCATGTGTTTGACAGTTGGGGATGTTCATGTGTTGACAGATGGGGATGCTTCATGTGTTGGACAGATGGGGATGCTTCATGTGATGACTGATGGGGATGCTTATATGTGCCAGATGGTGATGTTCATTTGTTTGGCAGATGGGGATGGCTTCATGTTTGTTGTCAGATGGGTGCTCTGTTTTGACAGATGGGGGATTGCTCATGTGTTGACAGTGGGGATTGCTTCAATGTGTTGAAGATGGTGATGTTCATGTGTTGGACAGGAGGGGATGCTTACATGTGTTGGTCAGATGGGGATGCTTTCATGTGTTGACAGATGGGGGATTGCTTCATGTGTGACAGATGGGGAATGCTTCATGTTGTGACAGATGGTGATGCTTCATGTGGTTGACAGATGGTGATGCTTCATGTGTTGACAGATGGGGAGATTCATGTGTTGCAGATGGGGTTGCTTCATGTGTGAAGATGGTGATGCTTCGTGTAGTTGACAGTGGTTGCTTCATGTGTTTGACAGATGGGGACGTTCATGTGTTGACAGATGGGGATGCTTATGTGTTGACAGATGGGTTGTTCATGTTGTGACAGCTGGTGTTGCTTCGCGTGTTGACAGATGGGTTGCTGTCATGTGTGAAGATGGTTTATGCTTCATGTGTTACAGATGGGGATGCTTCATGTGTTGACAGATGGGGATGCTTCATTTGTTGGCAGAATTGGGTTTGCTTCATGTGTTTGGTTGACAGATGGGGATGCTTCATGTTGTTGACAGATGGGGATGCTTCTGTTGTTGACAGATGGTGTGCTTCAGGTGTTGACAGATGGTGATTGCTTAATGTTTTGTTGACCAGATGGGATGCTTCATGTGTTGACAGATGGGTTGCTTCATGTGTGACAGATGGTGATGTTCGTGTGTTGTCAGATGGGTTGCTTCAGTGTTGGCAGATGGGGACGACTTCTTGTCTGTTGACAGATGGGATGCTTTCATGTGTGACAGATGGGGGTTTGCTTCATGTGGTTGACAGATGGGTGATGTCTTCGCGTGTTGACAGATGGGGTTGTTCATGTGCTTACAGTGGTGATGCTTCATGTGTTACAGTTGGGGATGCTTCATGTGTTGACAGATGGGGATGCTTCATGTGTTGACCCCCCCTAAGGATGGGGATGCTTCATGTGTTGAAGAAAGGGGATGCTTCATGGTTGACGATGGGCGATGCTTCATATGTTGACAGAGGTGATGCTTATATGTTGACAGATGGGGATGCTTCATGTGTGGACAGTGGGGATGCTTCATTGTGTTTGACAGATGGGGATGCTTTCATGTGTTGACAGATGGGATGCTTCATGTGTTGACAGATGGTGATGCTTCATGTGTGACAGTGGGGATGCTCATGTGTTGACAAGATGGGGTGCTTCATGTGTTGACAGATGGGGATTGCTTCAGGTGTTGACAGATGGGATGCTTCATGTGTTGACCAGGATGGTGATGCTTCTTGTGTGTTGAAAGATGGTGATGGTTTTGTGTTGACTGATGGGATTGCTTCATGTGTTGTCTGATGGCGGTTGCTTCAGTGTTGACAGATGGTGAGCTTTCGTGTGTTGAAGATGGGGTTGCTTCATGTTGTTGACAGATGGGGACGCTTAATGTGTTGACAGATGGGGGGTGCTTCATGTGTTGACAGATGGGGTTGCCTTCAAGTGTTGACTGATGGTGATGTTCGCGTGTTGAAGATGGGGTTGCTTCATGTGCTGACAGATGGTGATGCTTCAGTGTTTCAGTGGGGATGCTTAATGTGTTGACAGATGGGTTGCTTCATGTGTTGACAGATGGGGATCCTTCATGTGTTACTGATGGGGATGCTTTAATGTGTTGGACAGATGGGATGCTTCATGTGTTGACAGATGGGGATGCTTATGTGTTGACAGATGGGGATGCTTCATTGTTGACAGATGGGGATGCTTCATATGTTGACCGTGGTGATGCTTCATATGTTGACAGATGGGGATGCTTCATGTGTTTGGAGATGGGGGTTGCTTCATGTGTTGACAGATGGGGATGCTTATGTGTTGCCAGTTGGGGATGCTTCATGTGTTTACAGATGGTGATGCTTCATATGTTGGGGGGGGAACAGATATGGGTATGATGTTCATGTGTTGACAGATGGGGATGGCTTCAAATGTTGACAGTTGGTGATGCTTCAGATCTTGACAGATGGGGTTGCTTCATGTGTTGACAGATGGGGATGCTTCATATGTTGCAGATGGTGATGATGATGCTTCATATGTTGGACAGATGGGGAGCTTCATGTGTTGATAGATGGGGATGCTTCATGTGTTGGACTGATGGGATGCTTCATATGTTGACAGATGGGGATGACTTCATGTGTTGACTGATGGTGATGTTCATGTGTTGATAGATGGGGATGCTTCATAGGAGACAGGATGGGGATGCTTCATGTGTTGATAGATGGGGATGCTTCATGTGTTGACAGATGGGGATGTTTTTTTTTTTTTTTTTTTCTTCATGTGTTGGCAGATGGGGAGATTCATATGTTGGACAGATGGAGATGCTTCATGTAGTTGAATGTTGGGGATGCTTCGTGTTGTTGAAGATGGGGATGCTTAATATGTTGACAGATGGTGATGCTTCATGAGTTGATAGATGGGGATGCTTCATGTGTTGACAGATGGGGATGCTTCATGTGTTGATAGATTGGGATGCTTCATGTGTTGACAGATGGGGATGCTTCATGTGTTGACAGATGGGGGTGCGTCATGTGTTGACAGATGGGGATGCTTCATGTGTTGACAGATATGGATGCTTCATGTGTTGAGAGAATAGGTAGTAGGTTGTTAGACAGCAACCACCCAGGGAAGTACTACCGTCCTGCCAGATGACTGTGAAACAGAAACCTGTAACTGTTTTGCTGATGGTTGGGTTGCTGGTTTCTTTTTCTGTCTCATAAACACGCTAGATAACAGGGATATCTTGCTACTCCTACTTACACTTTGGTCACACTTCACAGACACGCACATGCATATATATATACATACTTCTAGGTTTTTCTCCTTTTCTAATAGTCTTGTTCCTTTTTATTTCTTTAGTGTCCATGGGGATAGTGGAAAAGAATCTTTCCTCCGTGTAAACCATGAGTGTCGTGTGGAGGCGACTAAATGCCGGAGAAATGGGCAGAGACCCTCTCCTGTAGACATTTTACTAAAAAAGAGAAGGAAAGAAAAACTTTATAAAACTGGGGATGCTTAAATGTGCGTGGATGTAGTGCGGATGACAAGAAACAGATGATTGCTGATGTTATGAATGAAGAAGTTGGATATGTCCTGGCCCTTAAGGCGAACAAAGTTGCAGGGGGTAGGGGAGTTTCGGTGGGGGGAAATAAAATGGGATTAAATTCTGGAGTATCTGAGGAAGTTAGAGCCAAAGGAAGGGGTTACAGTAATGTTGAATGATCAGTTATGGAAGGAGAATAGTGAATATGAATGTGTAAATTCAAGAATTATGTGGGATTAAAGTTAGGTTGGGGATGCGAGAAGTGGGTCATAATAAGCGTGTATGCACCTGGAGAAGAGAGGATATGCAGAGGAGAGGAGAGAGAGATTTTGGGAGATGTTAAGTGAATGTATAGGAGCCTTTGAACCAAGTGAGAGAAGCTAATTGTGGTAGGGGACCAGAATGCAAAGTAGGAGAACTTTTAGGAGGGGTTTGGTAGGTATGTTTCGGGTACCAGGTGTAAAATGATGATGGAAAGATTTGATTGAATTAGTATAGAAAGGGGTTGTTTATTTATAGGTAATACTATTTGAAGAAAAAGATGATAAATAAGTATAAAGATATGATGTAGGGCGAAATGACCGTTGTTTTGTTGGATTATGTTTATATTGGGTAGGATAAAAGATGGTTGAGGTTAGACTTAGGATGTACTTGTTTATAGTGGGGCCCACAGGATATATCAGATCACTTTCTAGTTGTAGCTACATTGAGAGTAAAAGTAGATGGGATACAAGGAGAATAGAAGCATCAGGGAAGAGAGAGGTGAAGGTTTTTTAAATAAAAGAGGGGCAGTTAGGGTATAAGATATAAAACAGCTATTGGAGGATAGATGGGTAATGAGAGCATAGGCAATGGGTTCGAAGAGGTATGGTGGTGGTAGGTTTAAAAATGTAGTGTTAGAGTGTTCAGCAGAAGTTTGTGGTACAGGACAATTTGGTGCGGGAGGGAAGAGGAAGCGATTGGTGGAATGATGATGCTAATGGAGTAGTAAGGGAGAGAAAGGAAAAAGTTAGCATATGAGAACTTTTTACAAAAGTAGAAGTGATGACGGAGGGAGAGTTATATGGAGAAAAAAGAGAGGGTTAAGAGGGTGGTGATGCAAAATGTAAAAGAGGAGAAAAATGAAGAGAGGTGGGTGAGATGTTATCAACAAATTTTGTTGAAAATATGAAAAAAGTTTTGGTGTGAGATTAACAAGTTAAGAAAAGCCTAGAGAACATGGTTTGTCAGTTTAAATAGGAGAGAGAGTGTAATTAAATGGAGAGTTTAGAAGTATTGGGAAGATGGAGGAATATTTTGAGGGAATTGTTATACAGTTTTGATGAAGATAGGGAAGCTGTGATTTCGGTATAGTACAAGGAGGAATAACATCTTGTAGGATTGAGGAAGAGCAGCTTGTGAGTGTGGGGGAAGTTGTGAGGCAGTAGGTAAAATGATGGAAAGGGGGTAAGGCAGCCGGGATGATGGGATATAGATAGAAATGTTAAAAGCAGGTGGGGATATGTTTTGGAAGTGGTTGGTTGCAATTATTTAATAAAATTGATATGGAAGAGGGTAAGGTAACTAGGGATTGGCAGAGAGCATGCATAGTTCCTTTGTATAAAGGCAAAGGGGAATAACTAAAAGAGAGAACAAAAATTATAGGGGATAAGTCGGTTGTGTGTCTGGCAAAGTGTATGGTAGAGTTATTATTGAAAGAATTAAGAGTTAAGACGGAGAGAATAGGATAGCAGAATGAACAAGGTAAGGCTTTAGGAAAGAACAGGGTAGGGGGTGTGTGGACCAGGTGTTTACAGTGACACATAATTAAGTGAACAGTATTTAGATAAGGCTAAAGAGGTCTTTGTGGCATTTATGGGATTTGGAAAAAAGGCGTTTCGTATGACAGGGTGGATAGGGGGACAATGTGGCAGATTGTTGCATGTGTATGGATGTAGGAGGTAGGTTACTGAAGCAGTGAAGAGTTTTTACGAGGATAGTGAGGCTACGTTAGAGTAAGTAGGAAAGAGGAAATTTAGTTTCACAGTAAAAGTAGGCCTTAGGACAAGGATGTGTGATGTCACGTGGTTGTTAAATTTTATTTAAGCTGGGGTTAGTAAGAGAAGTAAAACGCGAGGGTCTGGCAAGAGCGTGGGTTAAAAGCTAAAATCACACATAAAGTGTGGAGTTGTCACAGTTGCTCTTTGAGGATGACACTGTGCTCTTGGGGGATTCTGAAAGAGAAGTTGCGAGATTGGTGGATGATTGAATTTGGCTAGGTGTGAAAAGAAGAAAATTGAAAGTGAATACAGGAAGAGTTAAGGTTATGAGGATAACAAAAAGAATTAGGTGAGAAAGATTGGTTCTAGATGTGGTGGGAGAGAGTATGGAGGAGGTGAATGATTCTGATATGTGGGAGTGGACGTTTTGTCAGCGGATGGGTCTAATATGAAAGATAATGAGGTGAATCATAGAAATGATGAGGGGGGAAAGAAAAGGTGAGTGGTGCACTTAGGAGTCTCTGGAGAAAAAGTACTGTGTCCTTGGGAGGCAAGAGGGGAATGTTATGAGAGTATAGTTTTACAACGTCTCTTTTATGGGTGTGGGACGCCGGGTGATGATTGTTGC
>NC_069425.1:2695918-2782594 GCF_026875155.1 Cherax quadricarinatus
CAAAAAAACAGGAAAAGGGGTCACAAAACCCAGAGCCCAAAACAAAACTTTACTCGTCAATAAAAAAACCACCTGATAAGAAGGGAAAAAAAATTGATTATAGAACAGTTTACCAACTTCAGGTGATATAAAAAGACCGAAAACCCTACAAAATTTCTGGGAACAAAAAAGATATCACAAAATAGGAAATAAAATTAAAAAATCAATAAACCCCAAAAACTCCCACCAACAAAACAGCAAAAGACTCAATGATTTTTCCCACAAAGGACAAAACCTTCCCAAATAAAATCCCAAGCCAAAACCCCCACCAAATGACTACCCAGGGCAACTACCCAACACACTGTCCTAGCCCCGATAACCCATACAATCCCCCTTATTATCAACGCACAAAAAAAAAGGGCGGGAATTTTAAATCCTTTACCACCCTTTATATACAAAAAAGTGTCACAAGTGCTATCCCCAATCATTGCAACACTCTTTAAAAAAATCCTTTGAATCCTCCACCCCCACAGTTCTCAAAAAGAAAAGGGTCCCCCCCGTCCAAAAAGGAGGAGACCAAACAGTTTTGAAAACATAGGCCAATATCAATTTTACCCCCTCTCTCAAAAATCTTCAAAAAAATTAATTCATAAAGAATCTACCCCTACCCATCCCCCAAAAAACATACTCAACCCCTCCCAATTTTGGATTCAGCCCTAATAAAAATACAATGATGCTATTATACACAGCTAGAACATATATACACTGCAATAGAGAAAAAGAACCCCACGGGGATCTTCATTGACTTACGAAAGCTTTTATACAGTGACCATGATTTGCCCCACGTAAAATTGTCCCTAGGGTAAAAGAGGGCACTCCCCAACTCCCCCTCAAGTCATACCTCGCAACAAAACCCAAATTTGTGACGCAAAGGGGGCAGTCTTCCGCACAACCAATTAAGTTGGTGCCCCACAGGAAGTGTCCTTGCCCTTTTCTCTTTCTCCTAACATAAATGACCTCCAAATGCTTCGCTTTTTACTCAACCCCACTATTTGCAGTACACTACATCTCTTCTTCCCCCAGCCCACCCATGTACCCCAATACTTAAATCCGAATTCGAAAATATCTCCTGGATGAGGACTAAAATTTACACTAAACATTGCAAAACCCTTCATTCAGTTTGGTAACAGAGCTCAATGCCCCCTCTTAACATAATGATAAACGGATACCATCCAAAGCTAACAGGGGGAAAATTCTTAGGAATCCACCTTGATAATAGACTCAAATTTCATAACATAACAAAAATTTTCTAAGAAAATTTCCCAAAAATGTAGCATACTATCGAAGATACGGTCATGCCCCAGTCACCCTCGGCCTTTTTACACTCTCTTATTTACCCCCCATCTCACCCATGGAAAATTTGTGCATGGGGCTCAAAAAAATTAAACCCCTCAGACCAAATTACCCAAAAAAAGGCTGCAGTTTGAATATAAAAATTCCACTACAGCAGCACACTCCACCAAAATTCAAAACACTCACCTACTCACCCTACAAAAACCATACTTTTTTGCACCCATTTTCATACTAGAAAACTTAACTCTATAATAAACCCCCCCCTCAAACATCTCCTTTCCAACCTCAAAAAACACATGACCATAACACAAGGGACAGATGGAAATAAAACACATAGCAGTATAATGGGTCCTTTATTGACAACGTTTCACCCCCCAGTGGGCTTTTTTTAAGCACACACGATCTACCTGGGGTGAAAGGGAGGGAGTATTTTAGTCATGATAAAATACTCCCGTCCTTCCCCCCCAGGTAAACTGTTGTGACTTGAAAAAACCCACGTGTGGGTGAAAAGTTGTCAATAAAGGGTCACATTATACGCAATGTTTTATATTTTCCCCTGTGTCGGATTTTTTACCATTTATTTCCCAAGGCCAGACACTCTTGAGTTCCTCGTGTCCACTCACGCTTGCAAAACTCAAAGCACATAAAACCTAAAATCTGGAATTCATACCTGTAAAAATAAAAAAAACTACCGTTTTAAATTCAAGTCTCTTCTCAAAAAATCACTTACCCTCAAAACCAATAAATACTGAATAACTGAACCTTATAAATTGTTATCTTTAAAGTTTCTCAAATTATATCACATAAATGTTAAACCTAAAACTCAATCTAACAGAATACTCCATTCTACTGAATGTACAGCAATGCATGCAACCATATGACCTGTCTTTGTAATACTCATTTGTGCTTTATAGTTATCTGTTTACAATAATGTCTTATCACTGATTTCATCATTGCTTAGTTAATCTTAAGTTAATTTTAAGCCAGCCCGTAATGCTATGCATATAAGTGGCTTTGGCATGCTGCTCTTACCTGTATTTTTTTGTGCCTCTGTATGTATGCTCAAATTACTAAATAAATAAATAAATAAATAAATTACGGTCTCCTTTGGTCATGAGGTCGCGGAGTGTTTTTAGATGGTCAAAATTTCACTTCTCACTGATTTTTCTAGATATTCCATGCCTACAGATACCCGTCGCATAGAATATTTTTTCTTGGCTGGGTACCCTGTTGGTGTAGTTTGTTTTGACTAATCTCCTCGTCTGTCATGCACCTCTCCTCGTCTGTCATGCACCTCTCCTCGTCTGTCATGCACCTCTCCTCGACTCTCATACATCTCTCCTCGTCTGTCATGCATCTCTCCTCGTCTGTCATGCATCTCTCCTCGTCTGTCATGCACCTCTCCTCGTCTCTCTTCATGCACCTTTCCTCGCCTGTCATGCGTCTCTCCTCGCCTGTCATGCACCTCTCTTCTCTTCCAACAGGGAACAGCATCAGTCTGTGGTGTCTGGTACACTGCGCCAGGACCAACATGTCGACCAAGTTTCACCTAATCTTCGTCTTCAGCGTCTTATTAGCTATCTCACTGGTTATTCTTCCCTACGTCGCCTTTATCAACTACATCAGCGCCTTCTGTAAGATCCTGACCTTTCCTGAGACGCTCATCGTTACTATCTCCATCACAAGTTCCTTCCTTCTTCAGCTCGAGAGGATAAATTTTACTGCAGTTGCTGTTTTAAGGTCAGTAGTGAAGCTAGTTTAAAGTAAATGCCCTATTGTTGCTTGCCCTACTGTTCTTTGCCCTACTGTTGCTTGCACTACTGTTGTTTGCCCTACTGTTATTTGCCCTACGGTTGTTTGCCCTACTGTTGCTTGACCTATTGTTGTTTGCCCTACTGTTGTTTGCCCTACTGTTGCTTGCCCTACTTTTGTTTGCCTTACTGTTGCTTCCCCTGCTGTTGCTTGCCCTACTGTTGTTTGCCCTACTGTTGCTTACCCTACTGTTGCTTGCTCTACTGTTGCTTGTCCTACTGCTGCTTGTCCTACTGTTGTTTGCCCTACTGTTGTTTGCCCTGCTGTTGCTTGCTCAACCGTAGCTTGCCCTACTGTTGCTTGCCTACTATTGCTTGCCCTACTGTTGTTTCCCCTACTGTTGTTTGCTCTACTGTTGCTTGCCCTACTGTTGCTTGCCCTACTGTTGCTTCCCCTACTGTTGCTTCCCCTACTGTTGCTTGCCCTACTGTTGCTTGCTCTACTGTCGTTTGCCCTACTGTTGCTTGTCCTACTGTTGCTTGCTCTACTGTTGCTTGCCCTAATGTTGCTTGCCCTACTGTTGCTTGCCCTACTGTTGCTTGACCTACTTTTGTTTGCCCTACTGTTGTTTGCCCTACTGTTCCTTGCCCTACTGTTGCTTGCCCTACTGTTGCTTGCACTACTGTTGCTTGCCCTACTGGTGTTTGCCCTACTGTTGTTTGCCCTACTATTGTTTGCCCTACTGTTGTTTGCCCTACTGTTGCTTGCCCTACTGTTGCTTTCCCTACTGTTGTTTGCCCTACTGTTGTTTGCCCTACTGTTGTTTGCCCTACTATTGTTTGCCCTACTGTTGTTTGCCCTACTGTTGCTTGCCCTACTGTTGCTTTCCCTACTGTTGTTTGCCCTACTGTTGTTTGCCCTGCTGTTGCTTGCCCTGCTGTTGCTTGCCATACGGTCGCTTGCCCTACTGTTACTTGCCCTACTGTTGTTTGCTCTACTGGTGCCCTACTGCTGCTTGCCCTACTGTTGCTTCCCTTACTGTTGTTTGCCCTAGTGTTGTTTGCCCTAGTGTTGTTTGCCCTACTGTTGCTTGCCCTACTGTTGCTTGCCCTACTGTTGTTTGCCCTACTGTTGTTTGCCCTACTGTTGCTTGCCCTACTGTTGCTTGCCCTGCTGTTGTTTGCCCTGCTGTTGTTTGCCATACTGCTGTTTGCCCTACTGTTGTTTGCCCTACTGTTGTTTGCCCTATTGTTGTTTGATCTACTGTTGTTTGACCTACTGTTGTTTGTCATACTGTTGTTTGCCCTACTGTTGCTTGCCCTACTGTTGTTTGCCCTACTGTTGCTTGCTCTACTGTTGTTTGCCCTACTGTTGTTTGCCGTACTGTTGTTTGCCCTACTGTTCCTTGCCCTACTGTTGCTTGCCCTACTGTTGCTTGCACTACTGATGCTTGCCCTACTGTTGTTTGCCCTACTGTTGTTTGCCCAACTGTTGTTTTCCCTACTGTTGATTGCCCTACTGTTGTTTGCTCTACTGTTGCTTGCCCTAATGTTGCTTGCCCTACTGTTGCTTGCCCTACTGTTGCTTGACCTACTTTTGTTTGCCCTACTGTTGCTTGTCCTACTGTTGTTTGCCTACTGTTGCTTGCCCTACTGTTGCTTGCCCTGCTGTTGTTTGCCCTGCTGTTGTTTGCCATACTGCTGTTTGCCCTACTGTTGTTTGCCCTACTGTTCTTTGCCATTGTTGTTTGATCTACTGTTGTTTGACCTCTGTTGTTTGTTACTGTTGTTGCCCTACTGTTGCTTGCCCTACTGTTGGTGCCCATGTTGCTGCTCTACTGTTGTTTGCCCTACTGTTGTTTTCCCGTACTGTTGTTTGCCCTACTGTTCCTTGCCCTACTGTTGCTTGCCCTACTGTTGCTTGCCACTACTGATGCTTGCCCTACTGTTTGTTTGCCCTACTGTTGTTTGCCCAACTGTTGTTTTCCCTACTGTTGATTGCCCTACTGTTGTTTGCTCTACTGTTGCTTGCCCTAATGTTGCTTGCCCTACTGTTGCTTGCCCTACTGTGCTTCCCTACTGTTGCTTCCCTACTGTTGCTTGCCCTACTGTTGCTTGCTCATACTGTCGTTTTGCCCTACTGTTGCTTTGCCTACTGTTGCTTGCCTACTGTTGCTTGCCCTAATGTTGTTTGCCCTACTGTTGCTTGCCCTACTGTTGCTTGACCTACTTTTGTTTGCCCTACTGTTGTTTGCCCTACTGTTCCTTGCCCTACTGTTGCTTGCCCTACTGTTGCTTGCCACTACTGTTGCTTGCCCTACTGTGTTTGCCTACTGTTGTTTGCCCTACTATTGTTTGCCTACTGTTGTTTGCCCTACTGTTGCTTGCCCTACTGTTGCTTTCCCTACTGTTGTTTGGCCTACTGTTGTTTGCCCTACTGTTGTTTGCCCTACTATTGTTTGCCTACTGTTGTTGCCCTACTGTTGCTTGCCCTACTGTTGCTTCCCTACTGTTGCTTGCCCTACTGTTGTTTGCCCTGCTGTTGCTTGCCCTGCTGTTGCTTGCCATACGTGTCGCTTGCCCTACTGTTACTTGCCCTACTGTTGTTTGCTTACTGGTGCCCTACTGCTGCTTGCCCTACTGTTGCTTCCCTTACTGTTGTTTGCCCTAGTGTTGTTTGCCCTAGTGTTGTTTGCCCTACTGTTGCTTGCCCTACTGTTGCTTGCCCTACTGTTGTTTGCCCTACTGTTGTTTGCCCTACTGTTGCTTGCCCTACTGTTGCTTGCCCTGCTGTTGTTTGCCCTGCTGTTGTTTTGCCATACTGCTGTTTGCCCTATGTGGTTTTGCCCTACTGTTGTTTGCCCTTTGTTGTTGATCTACTGTTGTTTGACCTACTGTTGTTTGTCATACTGTTGTTTGCCCTACTGTTGCTTGCCCTACTGTTGTTTGCCCTACTGTTGCTTGCTCTACTGTTGTTTGCCCTACTGTTGTTTGCGTACTGTTGTTTGCCCTACTGTTCCTTGCCCTACTGTTGTTGCCCTACTGTTGCTTGCACTACTGATGCTTGCCCTACTTGTTGTTTGCCCTACTGTTGTTTGCCCACTGTTGTTTTCCTACTGTTGATTTGCCCTACTGTTGTCTTGCTCTACTGTTGCTTGCCCTAATGTTGCTTGCCCTACTGTTGCTTGCCCTACTGTTGCTTGACCTACTTTTGTTTGCCCTACTGTTGCTTGTCCTACTGTTGTTTGCCCTACTGTTGCTTGCCCTACTGTTGCTTGCCCTGCTGTTGTTTGCCCTGCTGTTGTTTGCCATACTGCTGTTTGCCCTACTGTTGTTTGCCCTACTGTTCTTTGCCCTATTGTTGTTTGATCTACTGTTGTTTGACCTACTGTTGTTTGTCATACTGTTGTTTGCCCTACTGTGCTTGCCCTACTGTTGTTTGCCTACTGTTGCTTGCTCTACTGTTGTTTGCCCTATGTTGTTTGCCGTTACTGTTGTTTGCCCATACTGTTCCTTGCCCATACTGTTGCTTGCCTACTGTTGCTTGCACTATGAGCTTGCCCTACTGTTGTTTGCCCTACTGTTGTTGCCCAACTGTTGTTTTCCCTACTGTTGATTGCCCTACTGTTGTTTGCTCTACTGTTGCTTGCCACTATGTTGCTTGCCCTACTGTTGCTTGCCCAGTTGCTTGACCTACTTTTGTTTGCCCTACTGTTGCTTTCTACTGTGCTGCTCTACTGTTGCTGCCCTAATGTTGCTTGCCCTACTGTTGCTTGCCTACGTTGCTGACCTACTGTTGTTTGCCCTACTGTTGTTTGCCCTACTGTTCCTTGCCTACTGTTGCTTGCCCTACTGTTGCTTGCACTACTGTTGCTTGCCTACTGTTGATTGCCATACTGTTGTTTGCCCTACTATGTTTGCCCAACTGTTGTTTGCCCTACTGTTGCTTGCCCTACGTTGCTTCCCATGTTGTTTGCCCTACTGTGTTGCCCTGCTGTGCTTGCTGCTGTTGCTTTGCCATACTGTCGCTTGCCCATACTGTTACTTGCCCTACTGTTGTTTGCCTACTGGTTGCCCTACTGCTTGCTTGCCCTACTGTTGTTTTCCTTACTGTTGTTTGCCATAGTGTTGTTTTACTTGTTGTTTGCCCTACTGTTGCTTGCCCTACTGTTGCTTGCCCTACTGTTGTTTGCCCTACTGTTGTTTGCCCTACTGTTACTTGCCCTACTGTTGCTTGCCCTGCTGTTGTTTGCCCTGCTGTTGTTTGCCCTACTGCTGTTGCCCTACTGTGTTTGCCCTACTGTTGTTGCCCTATTGCTGTTTGATTACTGTGTGACCTACTGTTGTTTGTCTTACTGTTGTTTGCCCTACTGTTGCTTGCCCTACTGTTGTTTGCCCTACTGTTGCTTGCTCTACTGTTGTTTGCCCTACTGTTGTTTGCCGTACTGTTGTTTGCCCTACTGTTCCTTGTCCTACTGTTGCTTGCCCTACTGTTGCTTGCAGTACTGATGCTTGCCCTACTGTTGTTTGCCCTACTGTTGTTTGCCCAACTGTTGTTTTCCCTACTGTTGATTGCCCTACTGTTGTTTGCCCTACTGTTGTTTGCCCTACTGTTGTTTGCCCTACTGTTGCTTTCCCTACAGTTGTTTGCCACTACTGTTGTTTGCCCTGCTGTTGCTTTCCCTACTGTTGTTGCCATACTGTCGCTTGCCCTACTGTTACTTACCCTACTGTTGTTTGCCCTACTGGTGCCCTACTGCTGCTTGCCCTCCTGTTGTTTCCCTTACTGTTGTTTGCCCTACTGTTGTTTGCCCTTGTGTTGTTTGCCCTACTGTTGTTTGCCCTACTGTTGCTTGCCCTACTGTTGCTTGCCCTGCTGTTGTTTGCCCTGCTGTTGTTTGCCCTACTGCTGTTTGCCCTACTGTTGCTTGCCCTACTGTTGTTTGCCCTATTGTTGTTTGATCTACTGTTGTTTGCCCTACTGTTGTTTGTCATACTGTTGTTTGCCCTACTGTTGCTTGCCCTACTGTTGTTTGCCCTACTTTTGTTTGCTCTACTGTTGTTTGCCCTACTGTTGTTTGCCGTACTGTTGTTTGGCCTACTGTTGCTTGTACTACTGTTGCTTGCCCTACTGTTGTTTGCCCAACTATTGTTTGCCCAACTGTTGTTTGCCCTACTGTTCTTTGATCTACTGTTTGCCCTACTGTTGCTTGCCCTACTATTATTTGCCCTACTGTTGTTTGCCCTACTGTTGTTTGCCCTACTGTTGCTTGCCCTACTGTTGTTTGCCCTACTGCTGCTTGCCCTACTGTTGCTTGCCCTACTGTTGTTTGCCCTACTGTTGCTTCCCCTACTGTTGCTTGCCCTGCTGTTGTTTGCCCTACTGCTGTTTGTCATACTGTTGTTTGCCCTACTGTTGCTTGCTCTACTGTTGTTTGCCCTATTGTTGTTTGATCTACTGTTGTTTGCCCTACTGTTGTTTGTCATACTGTTGTTTGCCCTACTGTTGCTTGCCCTAATGTTGTTTGCCCTACTGTTGCTTGCTCTACTGTTGTTTGCCCTACTGTTGTTTGCCGTACTGTTGTTTGCCCTACAGTTGCTTGTACTACTGTTGCTTGCCCTACTGTTGCTTGGTCTACTCTTGTTTGCCATACTGTTGTTTCCCCTACTGTTGCTAGCCCTACTGTTGCTTGCCCTGCTGTTGTTTGCCCTACTGTTGTTTCCGCTACTGTTGTTTGCCCTACTGTTGTTTGCCAAACTGTTGCTTGCCCTACTGTTGTTTGCCCTATTGTTGTTTGTCCTACTGTTGTTTGCCCTACTGCCGTTTGCCCAACTGTTGTTTGCCCTACTGTTGCTTGCCCTACTGTTATTTGTCCTACTGTTGCATGCCTTACTGTTGTTTGCCCTACTGTTGCTTGCCATACTGTTGTTTGCCCTACTGTTGCTTGCCCTACTGTTGCTTGTCATACTGTTGTTTGCCCTACTGTTGTTTGCTTTACTGTTGTTTGCCCTACTGTTGCTTGCCCTGCTGTTGTTTGCCTTACTGTTGCTTGCCCTACTGTTGTCTGCCCTACTGTTGCTTGCCCTACTGTTGCTTGCTAGACTGTTGGTTTCCCTACTGTTGGTTTCCCAACTGTTGCTTGCCCTACTGCTACTTGCCCTACTGTTGCTTGCCCTACTGTTGCTTGCTCAACTGTTGTTTGCCTTACTGTTGCTTGCCCTACTGTTGTTTGCCCTACTGTTGGTTGCCCTACTGTTGCTTGCCCTACTGTTGTTTGCCCTACAGTTGTTTGCCCTACTGTTGTTTGCCCTATTGATGTTTGCCCTACTGTTGCTTGCCCTACTGTTGCTTGCCCTACTGTTGTTTCCTCTACTGTTGTTTGCCCAACTGATGCTTGCCTTACTGTTGTTTGGCCTACTGTTGCTTGCCCTACTGTTGCTTGCCCTACTGTTGCTTGCACTACTGTTGTTTGCCCTACTGTTGTTTGCACTACTGTTGTTTGCCCAACTATTGATTGCACTACTGTTGTTTGCTCTGCTGTTGTTTGCACTACTGTTGTTTGCCATACTGTTGTTTGCCCGACTGTTGTTTGCCCTACTGTTGCTTGCCCTACTGTTGCTTGCCCTACTGTTGCTTGCCCTACTGTTGTTTGCACTACTTTTGTTTGCCCTACCGTTATTTGCACTGCTGTTGTTTGCCCTACTGTTGTTTGCACGACTGTTGTTTGCATTACTGTTGTTTGCCCTACTGTTGCTTGCCCTGCTGTTGATTGCCCTGCTGTTGTTTGCCCTACTGTTGCTTGCCCTACTGTTGCTTGCCCTACTATTGCTTGCCCTATTGTTGTTTGCTCTACTGTTGCTTGTCCTACTGTTGCTTGCGCTACTGTTGTTTGCCCTACTGTTGTTTCCCCTACAGTTGTTTGCCCTGCTGTTGCTTGCTCTACTATTGCTTGCCATAATGTTGCTTGCCCTACTGCTGCTTGCCCTACTAAATGCATGCCTTACTGTTGCTTGCACTACTGTTGTTTGCCCTACTGTTGTTTGCACTACTGTTGTTTGACCTACCGTTGTTTGCACTACTGTTGTTTGCACTACTGTTGTTTGCCCTACTGTTGTTTGCACTACTGTTGCTTGCCCTACTGTTGCTTGCCCTACTGTTGCTTGTCCTACCGTTGTGTGCACTGCTGTTGTTTCCCATACTGTTGTTTGCACTACTGATGTTTGCACTACTGTTGTTTGCCCTACTGTTATTTGCCCTACTGTTGCTTGCCCTACTGTTGCTTGCCCTACTTTTGCTACTGTTTGCCCTACTGTTGCTTGCCCTACTGTTTTTTCTTTTTTGCCCTACTGTTGCTTCTCCTACTGTTGCTTGTCCTACTGTTGTTTGCCTTACTGTTGTTTGCCCTGCTGTTGTTTGCTCAACTGTAGCTTGCCCTACTCTTGTTTGCCCTACTCTTGTTTGCCCAGCTGTTGCTTGCCCTACTGTTGCTTGCCCTACTGTTGCTTTCCTACTATTGCTTGCCCTACTGTTGTTTGCCCTACTGTTGTTTGCTCTACTGTTGCTTGCCCTACTGTTGCTTGCCATACTGTTGCTTCCCCTACTGTTGCTTGCCCTACTGTTGCTTTGCCCTACGTTGTTGCTCTACTTTGTTTGCCATACTGTTGTTGTCCACTGTTGCTTGCTCTACTGTTGTTGCCCTAATGTTGCTTGCCCTTCTGTTGCTTGCCCTACTGTTGCTTGCCGTACTTTTGTTTTCCCTACTGTTGTTTGCTATACTGTTCCTTGCCCTACTGTTGCTTGCCCTACTGTTGCTTGCACTTCTGTTGCTTGCCTACTGTTGTTGCCTACTGTTGTTTGCCGCAACTGTTGTTTGCCCTACTGTTGCTTGCCTACTGTTGCTTGCCCTACTGTTGTTTGCCCTACTGTTGTTTGCCCTATGTTGTTTGCCCTACTTTTGCTTGCCCTACTGATGCTTGCCCTACTGTTGTTTGCCCTACTGTTGTTTGCCCTGCTGTTGCTTGCCCTACTGCTGCTTGCCATACTGTCGCTTGCACTACTGTTTCTTGCCTACTGTTGTTGCCCTCTGTTTTGCCCTTTTTGCTGCCCTACTGGTGCTTCCCTTACTGTTGTTTGCCCTACTGTTGTTTGCCCTAGTGTTGTTTGTCCTACTGTTGCTTGCCCTACTGTTACTTGCCCTGCTGTTGTTTGCCCTGGTGTTGTTTGCCCTACTGCTGTTTGCCCTTCTGTTGCTTGCCCTACTGTTGTTTGCCCTAATGTTGTTTGATCTACTGTTGTTTGCCCTACTGTTGTTTGTCATACTGTTGTTTGCCCTACTGTTGCTTGCTCTACTGTTGTTTGCCCTACTGCTGCTTGCTCTACTGTTGTTTGCCTTACTGTTGTTTGCCGTACTGTTGTTTGCCCTACTGTTGCTTGCACTACTGTTGCTAGCCCTACTGTTGTTTTCCCAACTATTGTTTGCCCAACTGTTTGCCCTACTGTTGTTTGATCTACTGTTGTTTGCCCTACTGTTGCTTGCCCTACTGTTGTTTGCCCTACTGTTGCTTGCCCTGCTGTTGCTTGCCCTACTATTGCTTGCCCTACTGTTGTTTGCTCTACTGTTGCTTGCTCTACTGTTGCTTGCGCTACTGTTGTTTGCCCTACTGTTGTTTGCTTTACTGTTGTTTGCCCTGCTGTTGCTTGCTCTACTATTGCTTGCCATAATGTTGCTTGCCCTACTGCTGCTTGCCCTACTAAATGCATGCCTTACTGTTGTTTGCACTACTGTTGTTTGCCCTACCGTTGTTTGCACTACTGTTGTTTTCACTACTGTTGTTTGCCCTTATGTTGTTTGCCCTACTGTTGTTTGCCCTACTGTTACTTGCCCTACTGTTGCTTGCCCTACTTTTGCTTGCCCTACTGTTGCTTACCCTACTATTGTTTGCACTACTGTTGCTTGCCCTACTGTTGTTTGCCCTACTGTTGCTTGTCCAACTGTTGCTTGCCCTACTTTTGCTTGCCCTACTTTTGCTTGCCCTACTGTTGTTTGCCCTACTGTTGTTTGCACTACTGTTGTTTTCCCTACTGTTATTTGCACTATTGTTGTTTGCACTACTGTTGCTTTCCCTACTGTCGTTTGCACTACTGTTGTTTGCACTACAGTTGTTGGCACTACTGTTGTTTGCACTGCTGTTGCTTGCCCTACTCTTGCTTGCCGTACTGTTGCTTGCCCTACTGTTGTTTGCACTACTGTTGTTTACCCTACTGTTGTTTGCGAAACTGTTGTTTGCCCATCTGATGTTTGCCTACTGTTGTTTGCA
Organism: Cherax quadricarinatus; assembly: GCF_026875155.1. Classification (NCBI taxonomy): domain Eukaryota; kingdom Metazoa; phylum Arthropoda; class Malacostraca; order Decapoda; family Parastacidae; genus Cherax; species Cherax quadricarinatus. The sequence goes on from NC_069425.1 coordinate 2,708,320, forward strand.
CTACTGTTGTTTGCCCTACTGTTGTTTTCACTGCTGATGTTTGCACTACTGTTGTTTGCCATGTCGTTGCTTGCACTGCTGTTGTTTTCCCTACTATTGATTGGTCTACTGTTGTTTGCTCTACTGTTGTTTGCCCTACTGTTGCTTGTCCTACTGTTGCTTGCTCTACTGTTGCTTGCCCTAATGTTGCTAGCCCTCCTGTTGCTTGCCCTACTGTTGCTTGCACTACTGTTGCTTGCCCTGCTGTTGCTTGCACTGCTGTTGTTTTCCCTACTATTGATTGCTCTTCTGTTGTTTGCTCTACTGTTGTTTGCCCTACTGTTGCTTGTCCTACTGTTGCTTGCTCTACTTTTTCTTGCCCTTATGTTGCTTGCCCTCCTGTTGCTTGCCCTACTGTTGCTTGCCCTTCTTTTGTTTACCCTACTGTTGTTTGCACTACTGTTATTTGCCCTACCGTTGTTTGCACTGCTGTTGTTTGCCCTACTGTTGTTTGCACTACTGTTGTTTGCACTACTGTTGTTTGCCCTACTGTTGCTTGCCCTACTGTTGTTTGCACTACTTTTGTTTGCCCTACCGTTGTTTGCACTGCTGTTGCTTACCCTACTATTGTTTGCACTACTGTTGTTTGCACTGCTGTTGTTTGCCCTACTGTTGTTTGCCCTACTGTTGTTTGCCCTACTGTTGCTTGGCCTGCTCTTGCTTGCCCTACTCTTGCTTGCCCTACTCTTGCTTGCCCTGCTGTTGTTTGCTCTACTGTTGCTTGCCCTACTGTTGCTTTCCCTACTGTTGTTTGCCTACTTTTGTTTGCCCTACTGTTGTTTGCCCTACTGTTGCTTCCCCTACTGCTGCTTGCCCTACTGATGCATGCATTACTGTTGTTTGCACTGCTGTTGTTTGCCCTACTGTTGTTTGCACTACTGTTGTTTGCCTTACCGTTGTTTGCACGACTGTTGTTTGCTCTACTGTTGTTTGCCCTACTGTTGTTTGCAGTGCTGTTCTTTGCATTACTGTTGTTTGCTCTACTGTTGTTTGCCCTACTGTTGTTTTCACTAATGTTGCTTTCCCTACTGTTGCTTGCCCTACAGTTGCTTGTCCTACCGTTGTTTGCACTACTGTTATTTGCCCTACTGTTATTTGCACTACAGTTGTTTGCACTTCTGTTGTTTGCCCAACTGTTGTTTGCCCTACTGTTGGATACCTTACTGTTGCTTGCCCTAGTGTTGTTTGCCCTACTGTTGCTTGCCCTACTGTTGCTTGCCCTACTTTTGCTTGCCCTTCTGTTGCTTGCCCTACTGTTGGTTTCCCTGCTTTTGCTTGCCCTACTGTTGCTTGTCCTACTGTTGTTTGCACTACTGTTGTTTGCTCCACTGTTGTTTGCATTACTGTTGTTTGCACTGCTGTTGTTTGCCTTACTGTCGTTTGCACTACTGTTGTTTGCACTACTGCTGTTTGCACTACTGTTGCTTGCCCTACTCTTGCTTGCCGTACTGTTGCTTGAACTACTGTTGTTTGCGCTACTGTTGTTTGCACTTCTGTTGTTTGCACTGCTCTTGTTTGCCCTACTGTTGTATTCACTACTGATGTTTGCACTACTGTTTGCACTACTATTGTTTGCATTACTGTTGCTTGCCCTACTGTTGCTTGCCCTACTGTTGCTTGCCCTACTGTTGTTTGCACTATTGTTGTTTGCATTACTGTTGTTTGCCCTACTGATGTTTGCCCTACTGTTGTTTGCCATACTGTTGTTTGCCCTACTATTGTTTGCACTACTGTTGTTAGCCCTACTGTTGTTTGCACTATTGTTGTTTGCACTTCTGTTGTTTTCCCGACTGTTATTTGCACTACTGTTGTTTGCCCTACTGTTGTTTGCACTACTGTTGTTTGCCCTATTGTTGTTTGCCCTACTGCTGTTTGCTCTACTTTTGTTTGCCCTACTGTTGTTTGCCCTGCTGTTGTTTGCATTACTGTTTGCACTACTGTGTTTTGCACATCTTATGTTTGCACGGTAGTTTGCACTGTTGTTTGCACTACTGTTGTTTGCACTGTTGTTTGCTTACTGTTGTTTGCATTACTGTTTGCACTACTGTTGTTTGCACTCCTGTTGTTTGCCCTGCTGTTGTTTGCACTAATTTTGTTTGCCCTACTGTTTGCACACCTGTTGTTTTCACTGTTGTTTGCTCTACTGTTGTTTGCAATGCTGTTTTTTGCACTACTGTTGTTTGCACTGTTGTTTGCCCTACTGCTGTTTGCACTACTGTTGCTTGCCCTACTCTTGCTTGCTGTACTGTTGCTTCAACTACTGTTGTTTGCGCTGCTGTTGTTTGCACTTCTGTTGTTTGCACTACTCTTGTTTGCCCTACTGTTGTATTCACTACTGATGTTTGCACTATTGTTGTTTGCACTACTGTTGTTTGCATTACTGTTGCTTGCCCTACTGTTGCTTGCCCTGCTGTTGCTTGCCCTATTGTTGTTTGCACTATTGTTGTTTGCACTACTGTTGTTTGCCCTACTGATGTTTGCCCTACTGTTGTTTGCCTTACTGTTGTTTGCCCTACTATTGTTTGCACTACTGTTGTTTCCCCTACTGTTGTTTGCACTACTTATGTTTGCCCTACTGTTGTTTGCCCTACTGCTGTTTGCCCTACTGCTGTTTGCTCTACTTTTGTTTGCCCTACTGTTGTTTGCCCTGCTGTTGTTTGCATTACTGTTTGCACTACTGTGTTTTGCACTTTTGATGTTTACACGGTAGTTTGCACTGTTGTTTGCAAAGTTGTTTGCACTACTGTTGTTTGCACTGTTGTTTGCTTACTGTTGTTTGCACTACTGTTTGCACTACTGTTTGTACTACTGTTTGCACTACTGTTGTTTGGACTACTGTTGTTTGCCCTAATATTGTTTGCACTAATTTTGTTTGCCCTACTGTTTGCACACCTGTTGTTTGCTCTACTGTTGTTTGCAATACTGTTGTTTGCACTACTGTTGTTTGCACTGTTTATCTGGAGTTTATCTGGACAGAGTTCCGGGGGTCAACGCCCCCGCGGCCTGGTCTGTGACCAGGCCTCCTTAGGTCAGTGTCCCAGGATGCGACCCACACCAGTCGACTAACACCCAGGTACCCATTTTACTGATGGGGAACATAGACAACAGGTGGAAAGAAACACGTCCAATGTTTCTACTCTGGCTGGGAATCGAACCCAGGCCCTCGCCGTGTGAAGCGAGAGCGTTAACCACCAGGCCACAGAGCCCACTGTTGTTTGCCCTACTGTTTTTTGCACTACTGTTGTTTGCCCTACTGTTGTTTGCCCTATCAACACATGAAGCATCACCATCTATCAACACATGAAGCATCACCATCTGTCAACACATGAAGCATCACCATCTGTCAACACATGAAGCATCAATCTATCAACACATGAAAGCATCACCAGCTGTCAACACATGAAGCAGCCCCATCTGTCAACACATGGAAGCATCTCCCATCTGTCAACACATGAAGCATCACCATCTATAACACATAAGCATCCCCATCATGTCAACACATAAGCATCCCCATCTTGTCAACACATGAAGCATCCCATCTGTCAACACATGAAGCATCCCCATCTGTCAACACATGAAGCATCCCCATCTGTCAACACATGAAGCATCACCATCTATCAACACATGAAGCATCACCATCTGTCAACACATGAAGCATCCCCATCTGTCAACACATGAAGCATCACCATCTGTCAACACATACAGCATCCCCCATCTGTCAACACCTGAAAGCATCCCCCATCTGTCAACACATGAAGCATCCCCATGTTGTCAACACCTGAAGCATTCCCATCATGTAAACACATTAAGCTCCCCATCCGTTCAACACAATGAAGCATCCCATCTGTCAACACATGAAAGCATCACATCTATCAACAACATGAAAGCATCCCATCTGTCAACACATTTTTATTTATTATCACACTGCCGATTCCCACCAAGGCAGGGTGGCCCAAAAGTAAAACTTTCACCATGAACATCCTCCATCACTGTCTGCCAGAAGGGTGCTTTACACACAGTTTTTAACCTGCAACATTAACACCCCTCCTTCAGATCAGGTACTGTACTTCCATCTCCAGACTCAAGTTCCTGCCGCCGGTTTCCCTGACCCTTCAAAAATGTTACTTTGGCTCACACTCCAACAGCAACGTCAAGTATTAAAAACCATTTGTCTCCATTCACTCCTATCAACACACTCACGCATGCCTGCTGGAAGTCCAAGCCCCTGCACACAAAACCTCCTTTACCCCTCCCTCCAACCTTTCCTAAGGCCCGACCCCTACCCCAGCCTCCTCCACTACAGACTGATTACCTCTTGAAGTTATTCTGTTTCGCTCCATACTCTCCACATGTTCCGAACCACCTCAACAACCCTTTCCTCAGCCCACTGGACAACAGTTTTGGTAATCCGCACCTCCTCCTAACTTCCAAACAACGAATTCCTGCATTATAATCACACACACATGCTCCAACATGACATCTCCATCTGCCTCCAGCCTTCCCTCGCTGCAACAGTCATCACCCATGCTTCACACCCATATAAGAGCGTTGGTAAAACTATACTCTCTAACATCCCCTCTTTGCCTCCAAGGACAAAGTTCTTTGTCTCCAGAGACTCCTAAGTGCACCCTCACCCTTTTCCCATCATCAATTTCTATGATTCACCTCATCTTTCATAGACCCATCCGTGACACGTCCACTCCCAAATATCTGAATACATTTCACTCCTCCATACTCCACTCCTCCAATCTGATATCCAATCTTTCATCACCTAATCTTTTTGTTCCTCATAAACCTTACACTTTCCTGTATTCACTTTCATTTTCTTCTTTTCACACCCTACCAAATTCATCCACCAATCACGCAACTTCTCTCAGAATCTCCCAAGAGCACAGTGTCATCAGCAAAGAGCACTGTGACCAACTCCCCACTTTATGTGTGATTCTTATTCTTTAACTTCCACGCCTCCTTGCCAGAACCTCGCGTTTACTACTCTCACAACCCATCTATAAATATATTAACAACCACGGTGAACATCACACATCCTTGTCTAAGGCCTACTTTTTACTGGAAATAATTCCTCTTTCCTACTTACTCCTAACATGAGCCTCACTAACCTCGAAAAAACTCATCCAATGCTTTCAGTAACCTACCCCCTACACCATACACCTGCAACATCTGCCACATTGTCCCCCTATCCACCCTTCATACCCTTTTCCAAATCCATAAATTGCCACAAAGACCTCTTTAGCCTTATCTAAATACTGTTCACTTATATGTTTCACTGTAAACACCCTGGTCCACACACCCCCTCCCTTTTCCTAAAGCCTCCTTGTTCATCTGCATCCTATTCTCCGTTTTACTCAATTCTTTCAATAATAACTCTCCCAAATACACTTTGCCAGGTACACCAACAACTTATCCCCCTATAATTTTTGTTCTCTCTTTTATCCCCTTTGCCTTTATAAAAAGGGAACTATGCATCTCTCTGCCAATCCCTAGTTTACCTTACCCTCTTCCATACATTTTATTAAATAATTGCACCAACCACCCAAAACTATACCCCCACCTGCTTTTAACTTTCTATCTTTATCCCATCAATCCCGCTAGCCTTACCCCCTTTCATTTTACCTACTGCCTCACGAACTTCCCCCACACTCACAACTGGCTCTTCCTCACTCCTACAAGATGTTATTCCTCCTTGTACTATACACAAATCACAGCTTCCCTATCTTCATCAACATTTAACAATTCCTCAAAATATTCCCTCCATCTTCCCAATAACTTCTAACTCTCCATTTAATAACTCTCCTCTCCTATTTTTAACTGACAAATCCATTTGTTCTCTAGGCTTTCTTAACTTGTTAATCTCACTCCATAAACTTTTTCTTATTTTCAACAAAATTTGTTGATAACATCTCACCCACTCTCTCATTTGCTCTCTTTTTACATTGCTTCACCACTCTCTTAACCTCTCTCTTTTTCTCCATATACTCTTCCCTCCTTGCATCACTTCTACTTTGTAAAAAGTTCTCATAGCTAACTTTTTCTCCCTTACTACCTCTTTAACATCATCATTCTACCAATCGCTCCTCTTCCCTCCCGCACCCATTTTCCTGAACCACAAACTTCTGCTGAACCTCAAACACTACATCTTGAAACCTACCCCATACCTCTACGACCCCATTGCCTATGCTCTCATTATGCCCATCTATCCTCCAATAGCTGTTTAATATCTTACCCTAAACTGCCTCCTCTTTTAGTTTAAAAACCTTCACCTCTCTCTCCTGATGCTTCTATTCTCCTTGTATCCCATCTACCCTTTTACTTCTCAATGTATCTACCACTAGAAAGTGATCAGATATATCTGTGGCCACTCTATAAACATGTACATCCTGAAGTCTACTCAACAGTCTTTTAATCTACAATACTAATCCAACAAACTACTGTCATTTCGCCTACATCATATCTTGGTTACTTATTTATCATCTTTTCTTAAAATAAGTATTACTATAACTAAAACCCCTTTCTATACAAAGTTCAATCAAAGGCTTCCCATTATCATTTTACACCTGTACCCGAAACTTACCTACCACACCCTCTCTAAAAGTTTCTCCTACTTAGCATTCATGACCCGCTAACCACAATTACTCTCTCACTTGGTTCAAGGCTCCTATACATTCACGTTAACATCTCCCAAAATCTCTCTCTCTCCTTTGCAATTCCCTCTTTTTTTTTTCTTTCTCCAGGAGCATACACGCTTATATGCCCACTTCTCGCATCCAACCTTACTTTATCCACAAAAATTCTTGAATTTTACACATTCATATTCTCTTTTCTCCTTCCATAACTGATCATTCAACATTACTGTTACCCCTTCCTTTGCTCTAACTCACTCAGATACTCCAGATTTAATCCCATTTTAATTTCCCACCCACCGACAACTCCCCTACCCCTTCAACTTTGTTCGCTTCTAGGGCCAGGACATCCAAATTCCTTTCATTCATAACATCACAATCATCTGTTTCTTGTCATCCGCACTACTCTCACGCACATTTAAAGCATCCCAGTTTTATAAAGTTTTTTTCTTCTTCTCTTTTTTAGTTAAATGTACTACAGGAGAAGGGTCTCTAGCCCATTGCTCCCGGCATTTAGTCGCCTCAACGACACGCATGGGTTACTCGGAGAAAGATTCCTTTTTCCACTTCCCCCATGACAATAGAAGTAATAAAAAGGAACAAGAGCTATTAGAAAGGAGAAAAAACTAGATGTAATGTATATATATATGCAGTGCGTGTCCTGAAGTGTACCAAAGTGTAAGTAGAGTATTCAAGATATCCCTGTTATCTAGCTGTTTATGAGACAGAAAAAGAAACAACAATCCTACCATCAAGCAAAACATACATGTTTCTGTTTCACAGTCATCTGCAGGACGGTAGTAACTTTCCCCTGGGTGTTGCTGTCTAACACCCTACTACCTTTCTCTCACCACATGAAGCCATCCATAACTGTCAACACATGAATCATCCCCATCTTCAACACATGACGCCCCCCATCTTCAACACATGAAGCATCCCCATCTGTCAAAACATAAGCATCCCAATCTATCACACATGAGCATCCCCATCTTCAACACATGAAGCATCCCCCATCTATCAACTCATGAAGCATCACACTGTCCAACTATGAAGCATCCCCATCTACCAACACACGAAGCATCCCCAATCTGTCAACAAAAGAAGCATCCCCATCTGTCAACATATGAAGCATCCCATCTGCCAACACATGAAGCATCCCCATCTGTCAACACATGCAGCATCCCCCATCTATCAACACATATGCATCCCCAACTGTCAACATATAAGCATCCCCATCTATCAACCATAATGCATCACCATCTGTCAACATCATGAACATCCCCATCTGTCAACAATAAGCATCCCCATCTGTCAACACATGAAGCATCCCCATCATCAACACATGAAGCATCCCCCATCTGTCAACATATGAAGAATCACCATCTGTCAACGGATAGAAGCATCCCATCTTTCAACACATGAAGCATCCCACTGTCAAGATATGAAGCAACACCATCTGTCAACCATATGAAGCATCCCCATCTGTCAACACATGAGCATCACCATCTGCAACATATGAAGCATCACCATCTGTCCAACAATGAAGCATCCCCATCTGACAACACATGAAGCATCCCCATCTGTCAACACATGAAGCATCCCCATCTGCAACACATGAAGCATCCCCTCTGTCAACATATGAAGCATCACCATCTGTCAACAAATGAAGCATCCCCATCTGTCAACACATGAAGCTTCCCCAACTGTCAACACATGAAGCATCCCCATCGTCAACAACATGAAGCATCCCATCTGTCAACACATTGAAGCAATCCCATCTGTAACACATGAAGCATCCCATCTGTCAACACATGAATCATCCCCAAGCTGTCAACACATGTAAGCATCCCCCTCCAGTAACATACATGAATCATCCCATCTGTCAGCACATGAAAGCAACCCCATCTGTCAACACGCGAAGCCATCACCATCTGTCAACACATGAAGCAACCCCCAATTCATGTCAACACATGAAGTCATCCCCATCTTTCAACACATGAAGCGTCCCCATCAGTCAACACATGAGCAACCCCCATCTGTCAACCACGAAGCATCACCATCTGTCAACACATGAAGCAACCCCATCTGTCAGCCCACCACCCCCGCCCCCCCCCCCCCCCCCCAACACATGAAGCATCCCATCCTGTCAACACCATGGAAGCATCACCACTGTCAACACATGAAGCAACACAAACCATCTGTCAACACATGAAGCATCCCCATCTGTCAACACATGAAGCATCCCCCATCTGTCAACACAGAAGACCCCCATCTGACAACACATGAAGCATCCCATCTGTCAACACATGAAGCATCACATCTGTCAACACATGAAGCATCCCCTCGTCAACACATGAAGCATCCCATCTGTCACACATGAAGAGCCGTTCCCCGATCTGTCCAACACATGAAGCATCCCCATCTGTCCAACATATGAAGCATCACATCTGTCAACATAAGAAGCATCCCCATCAGCACACATGAAGCATCCCCATCGTCAACACATGAAAGCATCCCATCAGTCACACATGAAGCATCCCCATCTGTCACACACATGAAGCATCCCCATCTGTAACACCTGAAGCATCACCATCTGTCAGCAATGAAGCAACCCCATCTTCCCAACCGCGAATCATCACCATCTGACAACACATGAAGCAACCCATCTGTCCAACACATAAGCATCCCCATCTGTCAACACATGAAGCGCCCCATCTGGTCAACACATGAAGCAACCCCATCTGTCAACACACAAGCACACCATCTTCAACACATGAAGCAACCCCATCTGTCAACACATGAAAGCATCCCCATCTGCAACACATGAAGCATCACCATCTGTCTACATGAAGCATCACCGATCTGTCAACACATGAAGCATCCCATCTGGTCAACACATGAAGCATCCCCATCTGTCAACACTATGATGCAACCCCATCCTGTCCAACACATGAAGCACCCATCTGTCAACACATGAAGCATCACCATCTTCAACAAATGAAGCATCCCCATCTGTCAACACACGAAGCATCCCCATCTGTCAACACATACGCATCCCATCTTCAACACATAAGCATCCCCATCTGTTCAACACATGAAGGTCCCCATCTGTCAACACATGAAGCAACCCATCTGTCAACACATTAAATCGTTCCCCATCTGTCAACACATGAAGCATCCCCATCTGTCAACACATGAAGCGTCCCCATCTGTCAACACATGAAGCATCCCCATCTGTCAACACATGAAGCGTCCCCATCTGTCAGCACATGAAGCATCACCATCTGTAACACATGAAGCATCTCTATCTCTCAACACATGAAGCATCCCTATCTGTCAACACATGAAGCATCCCTATCTGTCAACACATGAAGCATCTCTATCTGTCAACACATGAAGCATCCCTATCTGTCAACACATGAAAGAATCCTATCTGTCAACACATGAACATCCCAATCTGTCCAACACAAGAAGCATCACCATCCGTCAACACATGAAGCCATCTCTATCTGTAACACATGAGCAACCTCCTATCTGTAACACATTAAGCATCACTATCTGTCAACACATGAAGCAACACCATCTGTCAACACACGAATCATCACCATCTGTCAACACAGAAGCAACCCCAACTGTACAACACATGAAGCATCCCAATCTGTCAACACATGCAGCTATCCCTATCTGTCAACACATGAAGCAACCCCATCTGTCAACACACGAAGCATCATCCCCCAACCATCTGTCACACATGAAGCAAACCCCATCTGTCAACACATGAAAGCATCACCATCAGACAGACAATAAACATCACCAACTGTCAGACACATGAAGCATCCCCATGCTGTCAACACATGAAGCATCCCTATCTGTCAACCTGAAGCATCCCCATCAGTCAACACATGAAGCATCCTTATCTGTCAACACAATGAAGCATCTCTATCCAGTCAACACATGAAGCATCCGTATCTTCAACACATGAAGCATCCCTATCTGTCAACACAGGAAGCATCCCTATCCTGTCAACACTTGAAGCGTCCCCATCTGTCAACACATGAAAGCATCCCCACTGTCATACATGAAGCATCCCCATCTGTCAAACATGAAGCATCAGCCCCCCCATCTGTCAACACAAAGCATCCCCATCTGTACACATGAAGCATACCATCCTGTCAACACATGAAGCATTCCCGGTCTGTCAACACATGAACATCACCATCTGTCAACACATGAAGCGTCCCCATCTGTCAACACATGAAGCTCCCCCCATCGCAACACATGAAGCATCCCCATCGTCAACACATGAAGCATCCCTATCTGTCACACATGAAAGCGTCCCCCATCTGTCAACACATGAAGCATCCCATCTGTCAAAACATGAAGCATCCCCAACTGTCAACACTTAAGCATCACCATCTGTCAACACTGAAGCATCCCCATCTGTCAACACATGAAGCATCACCATCTGTCAACACATGAAGCATCACCATCTGTCAACACATGAAGCATCACCAACTGCAACACATGAAGCATCCCCATCTGTCAACACATGAAGCATCACCATCTGTCTACACATTGAAGCGTCCCCATCTGTCAACACATGAAGCGTCCCCATCTGTCCAACACATGAAGCATCCCCATCTTTCAACCACATGAAGCATCCCTATCTGTCAACCAACATGAAGCGTCCCCAAATCTGTCAACACATGAAGCATCCCATCTGTCGAACACGGAACATCCCCCATCTGTCCAACATCATGAGCATCCATCTGTCAACACATGAAGCATCACCAACTGTCAACAACATGAAGCATCCCCATCTGTCAACACATGAAGCCATCACCACTGTCAACACAAGAAGCAACCCCATCTGTCAACACATGAAGCATCACCGTCTGTCAATCACATAAAGCAACACCAACTGTCAACACTTGAAGCATCCCCATCTGTCCAACACATGAAGCATCCCATCGGGCCAACACATGATGCATCACCATCTGTCAACACATGAAGCATCACCAACTGTCAACACATGAAGCATCCCCATCTGTCAACACATGAAGCATCCCCATCTGTCAACACATGAAGCATCCCCATCTGTCAACACATGAAACAACCCGCATCACCAACTGTCAACACATGAAGCGATCTCTATCTGTCACACGGAAGAAGCATCCACCAAACTGTCAACACATGAAGCATCCCATCTATCAACACATGAAGCATCCCCATCTGTCAACACATGAAGCATCCCTATCTGTCAACACATGAAGCATCCCTATCTGTCAACACATGAAGCATCCCTATCTGTCAACACATGAAGCATCACCATCTGTCAACACATGAAGCATCTCTATCTGTAACACATGATGCATCCCTATCTGTAACACATGAAGCATCTCTATCTGTCAACACATGAAGCATCCCCATCTGTCAACACATGAAGCGTCTCTATCTGTCAACACATGAAGCATCCCTATCTGTCAACACATGAAGCATCCCATCTGTCAACACATGAAGCATCCTTATCTGTCAAACACATGAAGCATCCCTATCTGTCAACACATGAAGCATCCCTATCTGTCAACACATGAAGCATCCCTATCTGTCAACACATGAAGCAACCCCATCTGTCAACACACGAAGCATCACCATCTGTCAACACATGAAGCAACCCCATCTGTCAACACATGAAGCATCACTCAACTGTCAACACTATGAACATTCACCAACTGTCAACACATGAGCATCCCCAACAGTCAACCATGAACATCCCTATCTGTCAACACATGAAGCATCCCCATCTGTCAACACATGAAGCATCCTTATCTGTCAACACATGAAGCATCTCTATCTGTCAACACATGAAGCATCCGTATCTGTCAACACATGAAGCTTCCCTATCTGTGAACACATGAGCATCCCTATCTGTCAACACATAAAGGCGTCCCCCATCTGTCACACATGAAGCATCCACATCTGTCAACCACATGAAGCAACCCCATCAGTCAACACATGAATCATCACCATCTGTCACCCCATGAACCATCCCCAATCTGTCAACGACATGAAGCATCCCCATCTGTCAACACATGAAGCATTCCGTTCTGTACAACACAAGAAGCATCACCATCTGTCACACATGAAGCGTCCCCATCTGTCAACACAGAAGCGTCCCAAATCTTTCAACACATGAAGCATCCCCATCCTGCAACACATGAAAGCATCCCCATCTGCAACACATGAAGCGTCCCATCTGTCAACACATGAAGCATCCCTCTTCAACACCATGAAGCATCCCGCATCTGCAACACATGAAGCATCACCATCTGTCAACACAAGAAGCACCCCATCTGTCAACAACATAACATCACCATCTGTCAACACATGAAGCATCACCATCTGTCAACACATGAACGTCCCCATCTGTCAACACATGAAGCGTCTCCCATCTTCAACACATGAAGCCATCCCCATCTGTCAAAAACATGAAGCATCCCAATCTGTCAACACATAAGCGTCCCATCTGTCACCCATGAAGCATCACCATCTGCAACACATGAAGGCATCCCTATCTGTCAACACATGAAGCCTCCCTATCTGTCAACACATGAAGCATCACCATCTGTCCACACAGAAGCATCACCATCTGACAACACATGAAGCATCACCATCTGTCAACACATGAAGCGTCCCCATCTTTCAACACATGAAGCATCCCCATCGTCAACACATGAAGCATCCCCCATCTGTCAACACATGAAGCATCACCATCAGTCAACACATGAGCATCACCAACAGTCCCAACACATGAAGCATCCCTCATCTGTCAACACATGAAGCATCCCCATCTGTCACACTTTGAAGCATCAACATCTGCAACACATGAAGTCATCCCCACTGTCAACACATGAAGCATCACCAACTGTTCAACACATGAAGCGACCCCCATCTGTCAACACATGAAGCATCACCATCTGTCAACACATGAAGCATCCCAATCTGTCAACACATAAGCATCACCATCTGTCAACACAGAAGCATCACCATCTGTCAACACACGAAGATCACCATCTGTCAACACATGAAAGCGTCCCCATCTGTCAACACATGAAGCATCCCCATCTGTCACACATGAAGCATCCCCATCTGTACAACACATGAAGCATCACCATCCTGTCAACTACATGAAGCATCACCACTGTCAACACATGAAGCATCCCCATCTGTCAACACAATGAAGCATCCCCATCTGACAAACAACATGAAGCATCACACATCTGTCACACATAAGCATCCCCATCTGTCAACACAAGAAGCATACACCAACTGTCAACACATGAAGCATCCCCATCGTCAACACATGAAGCATCCCACTGTCAACACATGAAGCATCCCATCTGTCAACACATGAAGCATCCCCATCTATCACACATGAAGCATCCCCATCTGTCAACACATGAAGCATCACCATCTGTCACACATGAAGCATCCCCATCTGTCAACACATGAAGCATCCCCATCTGTCAACATCATGAAGCATCACAACTTGTCAACACATGAAGCATCCCCATCGTCAACACATGAAGCATCACGCAACTGTCAACACATGAACATCCATCTGTCAACACATGAAGCATCACCAACTTCACACCTGAAGCATCCCCATCTCTCAACACATGAGCTCCCCATCTATCAACACATGAAGCAACCCCATCTGTCAACACATGAAGCATCACCAACTTTCCAACACATGAAGCATCCCCATCTGTCAACACATAAGCATCCCCATCTGTCAACACATGAAGCATCACCAACTGTCAACACCTTAAGCATCCCCGATCTATCAACACATAAGCATCCCCATCTATCACACATGAAGCACCCCATCTGTCTAACACATGAAGCATCACCCAGCGTCAACACATGAAGCATCCCATCTGTCAACACAAGAATCACCCCATCTGTCAACACAGGAATGCTATCACCCAACTGTTCAACACATGAAGCATCCCCATCTGATCAACCATGAAGCATCCCCATCTACCCAACACAGGAAGCATCCCCATCTGTCAACACATGAAGCATCACCATCTGTCAACACATGAAGCATCCCCATCTACAACACATGAAGCATCCCCATCCGGTCAACACATGAAGCACCCCCATCTGTCAACACATGAAGCATCCCCATCTGTCAACACATGAAGCATCACCAACTGTCCAACACATGAAGCATCCCCATCTGTCAACACATGAAGCATCACCACTGTCACACATAAGCATCCCCCATCTGTTCTAAACACATTAAGCATCCCCATCTATCAACACATGCAGCATCCCCATCTATCAACACATGAAGCATCCCATCTATCAACACATTGAAAGCATCACCATCTGTCACACCTGAAGCGACCCCATCTATCAAACACATGAAGCATCCCCATCTATCAACACGTGAAGCATCCCCATCTGTTCAACACATGAAGCATCCCCATCTGTCACACATGAGCTCCCACTTATCTACACAAGGAGCATCACCATCTATCAACACATGAAGCATCACTATCTGTCAACACATGAAGCATCCCCAACTATCACACATGAAGCATCCCCCATCTTCAACACATGAGCATCAAACCATCTGTCAACACATGAAGCATCCCCCATCTATCAACACATGAAGCATCACCATCTGGTCACACATGAAGCATTCACCATCTATCACCACATGAAGCATCCCCATCTATCAACACATGAAGCATCCCCATCTATCAACACATGAGCATCCCATCTGTCCCACATGAAGCATCCCCCATCTATCAACAAAATACATGAAGCCATCCATGTTAACTTCACATAATCCTTATAAGGCACTTCTGTTGCTACACTACAATCCGGTTTTCTCTTATATACTTCTATAGTTCTTTACCATTTAAACAAAAACTATCAGTTGTCCATGCATTTGAAACACTCTCCAGGTCCCAATACTGTGGATAAAGGACAATTGCGGTAACCTTCAGTGACGTATGTTATATTTTTGTCAGGAAGCAGGTCACGTGTTTCCTGACGCGTGTCTTAGTCATATGATGACCCAAAGCTGGAGCTTTTGGTCTTTGACGAGGACTTCCTTCTGCTTATCGGTTAACTCTTTAAAATAGTGATTGTGATTTAGACATTAGTATTCTTGAGTCGTTGCCTTTAAGTGACATTATAACATTCCCGGGCCCCCCTCCCACTCATTAGACAAAAGAATTTATACAGAAACATGAGTTGACCTGAGTTTACGTGGAGTTACCCTGAGTTTACTGGAATTTACCTGTCCCGTTTACCTGGAGAAAGTAAAATAATTGTTAAAATAATAAGTAATTATAGTAAAAATGAATGAGAAATATGAACCTAATAATTCCCAATTGAAATATAATGAAAAATTTATACATGAATTTTATAACCAAGAGAAGAGCGGCGAGGAGGTGCAAACCAGGTTGTTGCCGACTCGCATGACATCCATGTTTATGAATAAGCTTATGTGAAGAGCCAGGTGAGGCATCTAAGAGAGTTTATAATTTATTCGGTGTATTTACACTTCCATATAGGCTGCCTCCCGACCAAAAACCAGGTGCTAAGGCTTTAAAACGATCTAATAGGGGCCCAGTCATTATACCACACCTCGTTCAATGGCTAATCACAAACAAGCCCACCAAGATGTGAAGCTGTGTTGTTCACTTTTGACAAGAGTTTTGACAGACTTGTTGGGCTGCTGGTTTACTCACGGTGCTTTGTCCAGCTCTTGCTTTTTCGCCTCTTCTTTCGCACCTTTTTTGTACTTGCTCCTATAATAGTATATGTAAATATAAATAGTGTACATATTGTAAATATCAGCTTGCTTCTTTGGTGAAAGGAAATACAATCATAGAGCCAATGCTGTCTTTTGCTTTGCTCTACTATTTAAGTATCACTACACAGTGTGCAGGTCATTAACACCATGTTTATAATACCGGGTCACAGTGAAGTCAAAGATGGTGGTGGTAGAACACATACTTAGCAGTGGTGGTCACTAATGTAATAGATATAGCAAGTGAGATTCCACTAGGTATTCCAAACTAGAAAACCTCATTAACTTCAGACTTTGTTATTAATAATCAACAGCAAGGTGTTAAAACCACAAGGAATCAAACAGCACTAAACGTGCTAATAGGTTTAACATGTTTGATCAGAGACAGAAAACAAGGGTGGAGAGTATAACGGAGGTTAAGAGAATTGTAAGGGCAGTGAGGAGCACTGAAAAGAAGTATAAACAAAGGCTGAGTAATGAATCTGTTCCTTATCAAAAAGTCAAAGGACTCTGGTGTCAAAGGAGGGACCATCAGCCAAGGAAGGAAGAAAAGTAAGGGTGCTAAGCAGTGACTATATTGGAGGTAAATCTGCGTGCCTACTGTAGACAGGAAAGGCTAATAAAATATGACAAACTGAAACTAGAATCTGTCATTCTCACAGAGTGAAACCGGCGCCTCTCCTTAGATCCCCGAAGCAGAAGACTGCAGCGAGTAGTCTCCCAACCATGACAAGGAGTATCTCCAACCCATGACAGGAGTAGTCTCCCAACCATGACATCGATGATAAGAAGACCAGAACCCAGAACATGGCTTGTATAGAAATAATTTGTTATGAATCAACTCATACCAAAGTTGTAGCCAAGCCACCTAAAGTCCGATACCCTTACCAGCCGGGTCTGTGGCTCTTACTTATGGATTGCGTCGAGCCAGTGGTACAATCTGGTTGATAAGGCTTTTACTTGGTGAACAGGCCGGGTCACAGACCGGCCGCGGGGCGATTGACCCCCGAACTCTCTCCAGGTAAACTCCAGGTAAACAGATTCGAATGGTGGTCTGTAGATGACAGTAAAATAATCTGAGAATAGAATATCCCTATATGAAATGTACTCATTGTTCTGAACATTGAACATTGTTCTGAACACTGTTCTGAACATTGCTCTGAACATTGTTCTGAAATGAACATCTCTGAACATTGAACAATAGCTCTGAACATATGAACGATTGCTTCTTAACATTGCTCTGAACAATGTTCTAAACATTGCTCTGAACATTGTTCTGAACATTTGCTCTGAACATTGTCTGAACATGCTCTGGAACATTGTTCTGAACATTGATCTGAACATGAACATTGCTCTAACAATGCACTGAACCTTGCTCTTGAACATTGTTCCTGAACATTGCTCAAAACTTTTGCTCTGAACATTGCTCTGAACATTGTTCTGAACATTGCTCTGAACATTGTTCTGAACATTGCTCTGAACATTGTTCTGAACATTGCTCTGAACATTGAACATTGCTCTGAACATTGCTCTGAACATTGCTCTGAACATTGTTCTGAACATTGCTCTGAACATTGCTCTGAACATTGCTCTGAACATTGTTCTGAACATTGCTCTGAACATTGTTCGACATTGTTCTGAACAAGTTTCGAACATTGCTCTGAACATTGCTCTGAACATTGTTCTGAACATTGCTCTGAACATTGTTCTGAACATTGTTCTGAACATTGTTCTGAACATTGCTCTGAACATTGCTCTGAACATTGTTCTGAACATTGCTCTGAACATTGCTCTGAACATTGTTCTGAACATTGCTCTGAACATTGCTCTGAAATATTCCTCTGAACATTGTCTGACATTGCTCTGAACATTGTCTGAACATTGTTCGAACATTAATCCTGAACATTGTTCTGAACATTGATCTGAACATTGCTCTGAACATTGCACTAGCATTGGTTTGAAATTGCTCTGACATTGTTCCTGACATTGCTCTGAACATTGTTCTGAACATTGCTCTGACATTGTTCTGAACATTGTTCTGCACATTGTCCTGAACATTGTTCTTGACATGCTTCTGGAACATTGTTCCTGAACATGTCCTGAACATTGTCCTGAACATTGTCCCGAACATTGCTCTGAAAATTGGCCTGAAACATTGCCTGAACATTGTTTCTGAACATTGTCTAACATTGTCCTGAACATTGTTCTGAACATTGCTCTGAACATTGTTCTGAACATTGTTCTGAACATTGCTCTGAACATTGTTCTGAACATTGCTCAATACATGTCAATACATGAAGCATCACCATCTGTCAACACATGAAGCATCCCCATCTATCAACACATGAAGCATCCCTATCTTCAACACATGGAAGCGTCCCCATCTGTCAACACATGAAGCATCCCCATCTGTCACCATGAAGCCATCCCCACTGTCACCACTATGAAGCATCACCATCTGTCAACACGTGAAGCCCCCCATCTGTCAACACATGAAGCATCACCATCTGTCAACACATGACGCATCACCACTGTCAACACATGAAGCCATTCACCAACTGTCAACACATGAAGCATCCCCATCTGTCAACACATGAAGCATCACCATCTGTCAACACATGAAGCGTCCCCATCTGTCAACACATGAAGCGTCCCCATCTGTCAACACATGAAGCATCCCCATTCTGTCCCAACACATGAAGCATCCCGTATTCTGTCAACACATGAATCCGTCCCAAGCTGTAAACCACATGCAGCATCCCCATCTGTCAACACATGAAGCATCCCCATCTGTCAACACATGAAGCATCACCATCTGTCAACACATGAAGCATCACCAACTGTCAACACATGAAGCATCCCCATCTGTCAACACATGAAGCATCACCATCTGTCAACACATGAAGCACCCCATCTGTCAACACATGAAGCATCACCGTCTGTCAACACATAAAGCATCACACTTCCAACACATGAAGCAATCCCCATCAGAAAACACATGAAGCATCCCCCATCTGTCAACACATGAGCATTCAACATCTGTCAACACATGAAAGCATCACCAACTGTCAACACATGAAGCATCCCCATCAGTGCAACACATGAAGCCATCCCCATCTTCAACAAATGAAAGCATCCCCATCTGTCAACACATGAAGCATCACCAACTGTCAACACATGAAGCATCTCTATCTGTCAACACATGAAGCATCACCAACTGTCAACACATGAAGCATCCCCAACTATCAACACATAAGCATCCCCATCTGTCAACACATGAAAGCATCCCTATACTGTCAACACATAAGCATCCCTATCTGTCAACACTTGAAGCACCCTATCTGTCAACACATGAAGCATCACCATCTGTCAACACATGAAGCATCTCTATCTGTAACACATGATGCATCCCTATCTGTAACACATGAAGCATCTCTATCTGTCAACACATGAAGCATCCCCATCTGTCACACATTGAAGCGTCTCTACTGTCAACACATGAAGCCATCCCTATCTGTCAACACATGAAGCATCCCCATCTGTCACACATGAAGCATCTTATCTGTCAACACATGAAGCATCCTATCTGTCAAACACATGAAGCACCCTATCTGCAACACATGAAGCATCCCCTATCTGTCAACACATGAAGCAACCCCATCTGTCAACACACGAAGCATCACATCTGTCACACACATGAAGCAACCCCATCTGTCAACCATGAACATCACCATCTGTCAACTCATGAAGCTTCACCACTGTCAACACATAAGCCCCCATCTGTCAACACATGAAGCATCCTAATCTGTCAACACATGAACTCCCATCTGTCAACACATTTGAAGCATCCTATCTGTCAACACTTGAAGCATCTCCTATCTTCAACACATGAAGCATCAGTATCTGTCCACACATGAAGCATCCCTATCTGGAACACATGAAAGCATCCCTATCTGTCAACACATGAATCGTCCCATTTTTTATAGTTTCTGTCCCAGCACATGAAGCATCCCCATCTGTCCACACATGACGCATCCCCATCTGTCAACACAATGAAGCATCACCATCTGTCAACACATGAACATCCCCATCTGTCAACACATGAAGCATCCCCATCTGTCAACACATGAAGCATTCCCGTCTGTCAACACATGAAGCACACCATCTGTCAACACATAACTCCCCCCATCTGTCAACACATGAAGCGTCCCCCATCTGTCAACACAAGAAGCATCCCCATCTGTCAACACATGAAGCATCCCCATCTGTCAACACTATGAAGCGTCCCATCTTGTCAACACATGAACATCCCATCTGTACAACACATGAAGCCTCCCCATCTGTCAACACATGAAGCATCACCATCTGTCAACACATGAAGCATTCCCCCCATACTGTCAAAACACTTGAAGCATCACCATCTGTCAACACATGAAGCATCACACATCTGTCCAACACATGAAGCGTCCCACATCTGTCAACACATGAAGCGTCCCCATCGTCACATCATGAAGCATCCCCACTCTGTCAACACATAAGCATCCCTATCGTCAACACATGAAGTCGTCCCCATCTGTACAACACATGAAGCATACACCATTCTGTCAACACATGAAGCATCCCTATCTGTCAACACATGAAGCATCCCTATCTGTCAACACATGAACAATCACCATCTGTCAACACATGAAGCCTCACCAACAGTCCCACACATGAAAGCATCACCATCTGTCAACACATGGAAGCGTCCCCCATCAGTCTACACAGAAGCATCCCCATCGTCACACATAAGCATCCCCCATCGTCAACACATGAAGCATCACCATCAGTCAACACATGAAGCATCACCAACTGTCACCAACATGAAGCAATCCCCATCTGTCAACACATGAAGCATCCCCATCTGTCAACACATGAACATCACCATCTGTCAACACATAAGGCATCCCCATCTGTCAACACATGAAGCATCACCAACTGTCAACACATGAAGCGTCCCCATCTGTACCAACACATGAAAGCATCACCATCTGCAACACATGAAGCATCCCTATATTGTCAACACATGAACATCACCATCTGTCAACACATTAGCATCACCATCTGTCAACACATGAAGCAATCACATCTTCAACACATGAAGCGTCCCCCATCCTGTCAACACATGAAGCATCCCCATCTTGATCACACATAAGCATCCCCATCTGTCAACCACATGAACATCACCATCTGTCAACACATGAAGCATCACCAACTGTCAACACATAAGCATCCCATCTGTCAACACATGAAGCCTCCCCATCTGTCAACACTTTGAAGCATCACCATCGGTCAACACATGAAGCTCCATCTGTCAAAAACACATGAAGCATCACCAACTGTCAACACATGAAGCATCCCCATCAGTCAACACATGAAGCATCACCAACAGTCAACACATGAAGCATCCCCACTGTCAACACATGAAGCCTCCCCTCTATCACCACATGAAGCACCCCCATCTGTCACACAGAAGCATCACCATCTGTCAACACATGAAGCATCCCCATCGTCAACACAATGAAGCATCCCCATCTGTCAACACATGAAGCATCACCAACTGTCAACACTTGAAAGCATCCCCATCTGTCAACACATAAGCATCACCAACTGTCTATTTCCCTCCATCTTCCCAATACTTCTAACTCTCCATTTAATAACTCCTCCTCTCCTATTTTTAACTGACAAATCCATTTGTTCTCAGGCTTTACATAACTTGTTAATCTCACTCCATAACTTTTCTTAATTTTCAACAAAATTTGTTGATACAACTCACCCACTCTCTCATTTGCTCTCTTTTTACATTGCTTCACCACTCTCTTAACCTCTCTCTTTTTCTCCTTATACTCTTCCCTCCTTGCATCACTTCTACTTTGTAAAAAGTTCTCATAGCTAACTTTTTCTCCCTTACTACCTCTTTAACATCATCATTCTACCAATCGCTCCTCTTCCCTCCCGCACCCATTTTCCTGAACCACAAACTTCTGCTGAACCTCAAACACTACATCTTGAAACCTACCCCATACCTCTACGACCCCATTGCCTATGCTCTCATTATGCCCATCTATCCTCCAATAGCTGTTTAATATCTTACCCTAAACTGCCTCCTCTTTTAGTTTAAAAACCTTCACCTCTCTCTCCTGATGCTTCTATTCTCCTTGTATCCCATCTACCCTTTTACTTCTCAATGTATCTACCACTAGAAAGTGATCAGATATATCTGTGGCCACTCTATAAACATGTACATCCTGAAGTCTACTCAACAGTCTTTTAATCTACAATACTAATCCAACAAACTACTGTCATTTCGCCTACATCATATCTTGGTTACTTATTTATCATCTTTTCTTAAAATAAGTATTACTATAACTAAAACCCCTTTCTATACAAAGTTCAATCAAAGGCTTCCCATTATCATTTTACACCTGTACCCGAAACTTACCTACCACACCCTCTCTAAAAGTTTCTCCTACTTAGCATTCATGACCCGCTAACCACAATTACTCTCTCACTTGGTTCAAGGCTCCTATACATTCACGTTAACATCTCCCAAAATCTCTCTCTCTCCTTTGCAATTCCCTCTTTTTTTTTTCTTTCTCCAGGAGCATACACGCTTATATGCCCACTTCTCGCATCCAACCTTACTTTATCCACAAAAATTCTTGAATTTTACACATTCATATTCTCTTTTCTCCTTCCATAACTGATCATTCAACATTACTGTTACCCCTTCCTTTGCTCTAACTCACTCAGATACTCCAGATTTAATCCCATTTTAATTTCCCACCCACCGACAACTCCCCTACCCCTTCAACTTTGTTCGCTTCTAGGGCCAGGACATCCAAATTCCTTTCATTCATAACATCACAATCATCTGTTTCTTGTCATCCGCACTACTCTCACGCACATTTAAAGCATCCCAGTTTTATAAAGTTTTTTTCTTCTTCTCTTTTTTAGTTAAATGTACTACAGGAGAAGGGTCTCTAGCCCATTGCTCCCGGCATTTAGTCGCCTCAACGACACGCATGGGTTACTCGGAGAAAGATTCCTTTTTCCACTTCCCCCATGACAATAGAAGTAATAAAAAGGAACAAGAGCTATTAGAAAGGAGAAAAAACTAGATGTAATGTATATATATATGCAGTGCGTGTCCTGAAGTGTACCAAAGTGTAAGTAGAGTATTCAAGATATCCCTGTTATCTAGCTGTTTATGAGACAGAAAAAGAAACAACAATCCTACCATCAAGCAAAACATACATGTTTCTGTTTCACAGTCATCTGCAGGACGGTAGTAACTTTCCCCTGGGTGTTGCTGTCTAACACCCTACTACCTTTCTCTCACCACATGAAGCCATCCATAACTGTCAACACATGAAGCATCCCCATCTATCAACACATGAAGCATCCCCATCTATCAACACATGAAGCATCACCATCTGTCAACACATGAAGCATCCCCATCTATCAACACATGAAGCATCACCATCTGTCAACACATGAAGCATCACCATCTATCAACACATGAAGCATCCCCATCTATCAACACATGAAGCATCCCCATCTATCAACACATGAAGCATCCCCATCTGTCAACACATGAAGCATCCCCATCTATCAACACATGAAGCATCCATGTTAACTTCACATAATCCTGTATAAGGCACTTCTGTGCTACACTACAATCCGGTTTTCTCTTATATACTTCTAAGTTCTTTACCATTTAAACAAAAACTAATCAGTTGTTCCATGCATGTGAAACACTCTCCAGGTCCCATACTGTGATAAAGGACAATTGAGGTCACCTTTCAGTGACGTATGTTATATTGTTTGTCAGGAAGCAGGTCACGTGTTTCCTGACGCGTGTCTTAGTCATATGATGACCCAAAGCTGGAGCTTTTGTTCATTTGACCGAGGACTTCCTCTGGCTTATCGGTTAACCTCTTTAAAATAGTGATTGTGATTTTAGACATTAGTATTCTTGAGTCGTTGCCTTTAAGTGACATTATAACCTCCCTTCATTAGACAAAAGAAATTATTACAGAAACATGGAGTTTACCTGGAGTTTACGTGGAGTTTACCTGGAGTTTACGTGGAGTTTACCTGTCGTTTACCTGGAGAAAGTAAAATAATTTTAAAATAATAAGTTAATTATAGTAAAAATGAAATGAGAAATATGAACTAATAATTCCAATTGAAGATATAATGAAAAATTTATAAAGTGAATTTTTATAACCAAGAGTAAGAGCGGCGAGGAGGTGCAAACCAGGTTTGTTGCCGAACTCGCTGTCATCCATGTTAGTGAATAGCTATGTGAAGAGCCAGGTGTGGCATGCTAAGAGTATGTTATAATTTATTCGGTGTATGTTACACTTCCATATAGGCTGCCTCCCGACCAAAGAACCAGGTGCTAAGGATTTAACGATCTAATAGGGGCCCAGTCATTATACCAGCACCTCGTTTCATTGGCTAATCACAAACAAGCCCACCAGAGATGTGAAGCTGTGTTGTTCACTTGTGACAAGAGTTTTGACAGACTTGTCTGGGCTGCTGGTTACTCACGGTGCTTTGTCCAGCTCTTGCTTTTCGCCTCTTCTTCCACCTTGTTGTGTACTTGCTCCTATAATATTATATGTAATATAAATAGTGTACATATTGTAAATATCAGCTTGCTTCTTTGGTGAAGGAAATACAAGTCATAGAGCCTATGCTGTCTTTTGCTTGCTCTACTATTTATTGTATCACTACACAGTGTGCAGGTCATTATACACCTATGTTTATAATACCGGGTCTCAGTGAAGTCAAAGATGGTGGTGGTGGAACACATACTTAGCAGTGGTGGTCACTAATGTAATAGATATAGCAAGTGGAGATTCACTAGGTATTCCAAACTAGAAAACCTCATTAACTTCAAGACTTTTGTTATTATAATCACAGCAAGGTGTTAAAACCACAAGGATCAAACAGCACTAAACGTGCTAAAGGTTTAACATGTTTGATCAGAGACTAGCAAGGGTGGAGAGTATAACGGAGGTAGAGATTGTAAGGGCAGTGAGGAGCACTAAAAGAAGTATAATCAAAGGATGAGTAATGAATCTGTTCCTATCAAAAAAGTCAGAAGGACTCTGTGTCAAAGGTGGGACCATCAGCAAGGAAGGAAGATAAAGTAAGGGTGCTAAAGCAGTGACTATATTGGAGGTAAATTCTGCGTGCCTACTGGTAGACAGGATAGGCTAATAAAATATGACAAACTGAAACTAGAATCTGTCAATTCTCACAGAGTGAAACCGGCGCCTCTCCATTAGATCCCCGATGCAAAGACAGCAAGGAGTAGTCTCCCAACCATGACAAGGAGTAGTCTCCCAACCATGACAAGGAGTAGTCTCCCAACCATGACATCGATGATAAGAAGACCAGAACCCTGAACATGGCTTGTTAGAAGATAATTTGTTATGAATCAACTCAGACCAAAGTTGTTGCCAAGCACCTAAAGTCGATACCTGACCAGCCGGGCTGTGGCTCGTACTTTGGATTGCGTGCAGCCAGCTGGTAACAATCTGGTTGATAAGGCTGTTACTGGTTGATCAGGCCTGGTCACAGACCGGGCCGCGGGGGCGTTGACCCCCGGAACTCTCTCCAGGTAAACTCCAGGTAAACAGATTCGAAGGTGGCTGGAGATGACAGTAAAATAATCTGAGAATAGAATATCCCTATATGAAATGTACTCATTGTTCTGAACATTGAACATTGTTCTGAACACTGTTCTGAACATTGCTCTGAACATTGTTTGAACATTTAACTTTTCCGAAAATTTAACATTGTTGAACATTAAAATTGCTTAAATGTCTGAACATTTCTGAACAGCTTGAACATTGTTTTTTGAACATTGCTTGAAAAATTGTTCTGAACATTGCTCTAAATTGTTCTGAACATTCTCTGAAAATTTAACATTTCTCTGAACATTGCCTGAAAAGCTTGAAAATTGTTCTACATTTTCAGAACATTTTTCGAAATTGCTCTGAACATTGTTCGAAAATTGCTTGAACTTGTTCTGCATTGCCTGAAAATTTTTCGAAAATTGCCTGAAAATTGAACATTGCTCTGACATTCTCTGAACATTGCTCTGAACATTGTTCTGAACATTGCCTGAACATTGCTCTGAAACATTGCTCTGAAAATTTTTTGAAATTGCCTGAACATTGTTCGAACTTGTTCTGAAATTTTTCGACATTTCTTAACATTGCTCTAGATTTTTTGAAAAATTGCCTGAAAATTTTCTGAACATTGTTTAACATTTTTCTGAACATTTCTCTGAACATTGCTCTGAACATGTTCTGAACATTGTCTGAAATTTCTTGAACATTGTTTGAACATTGCTTGACATTGCTTGAATATTCCCCTGAAAATTTTTTCTGAACATTGCTCTAACATTGTTTTGAACATTGTTTGAACATTATCCTGAAAATTTTTTGAACTTGTTTTAACTTGCCTGAAATTGCTCGAGCTTGTTCTGAAAATTGCTCTAAAAATTGTTGAAAATTTCTTGAACATTGTTTTGAAAATTTCCTGAAAATTGTTCGAACATTGTTTGAAATTGTCCTGAAAAATTGTTTTTAAAATTTCTTTGAACATTTTTCTGAACATTGTTGAAATTGTCCGAAATTTCCGAACATTTCTCTGAAAATTGTCCCGAAAAATTTCTCTGAACATTGTCCTGAACATTGTCCTGACATTCTCTGAAATTGCTCGAACTTGCTCTGAAATTTTTCTGAAAATTGTTTGACATTTTCTCTGAACATTGCTCTGAACATTGTCCGAACATTGCTCTGAACATTGCTTGAACTTGTCCCGAACTTGTTCAAAACATTGTCCTGAACATTGTTTTGAAATTGCTCTGAACATTGTTATGAACATTGTTTTAACATTGTACTGAACATTGTTCTGAAAATTCTGAACATTGTTAAAAATTTCTCTGAACTTTTTCTGAACATTGTTTTTTTGAAAAATTGTTGAACATTGCTCTGAAAAAATGTCTGAACATTTCTCTGAAACATTGTCTGAAATTGTTGAACATTGTTTTTGAAAATTGCCGAACATTGCTTGAACTTTTTCCGAACTTTTCTGAACAATTGTTTGAAATTTCCGAACATGTTTGAACATTGCTTCTTGAAAATTGTTTTGAACATTGTTCTGAACATTTTGCTCTTTAACATTGCTCTGAACATTGTTCAGAACTTGTCCTGAACATTGTCTGAAATTGTTTTGAACATTGTCCCGAACATTGCTGAACATTGCTTGAAAATTGTCTGAACTTGTCAACATTGCTCTGAACATTGCCCCTGAACATTGCCTTTAACATTGTTGACATTGTCCCGAACATTTTTTCGAACATTTTTCTGAAATTGTTTTGACATTGTTTTTAACATTGCCTAAACTTGTTCTTTTTAAAATTGTTCTGAAAATTGCTCTGAAAATTTCTCTGAACATTGTTTTGAACATTGTTCGAACATTGTCGAAACTTGCTCTGAAATGTTTTGAAAATTTTCCTGAACTTGTTTGAAACATTGCTCTGAAAATTGCTGACATTGTTTTGAAATTGCTTGAACATTGCTCTGAACATTGGCCTCTGAACATTGCTTTTTTAACATTGTTTGAACATTGCTCTGAACATTGTCGAACATTGTTCTGAACATTGCCCGAAACATTGTTAACATTTCTCTGAACATTGCTTGAACTTGTTTGAAAATTGTTTTGAAAATGCTTGAAAATTTTCTGAACATTGCTCTGAACTTGTTTGAAAATTTTCCCGAACATTGTTTGAAATTGGCTTGAACATTTCTCTGAACATTTTCCCGAAATTGTTCTGAAAAATTGTTGAACATTGACCCCGAACATTGTTGAACATTGTTGAAATTGTTTGAACATTGCTCGCTTTGTTTGAAAAATTGTTTGAAAATTGCCGAACATTGTTTTGAAAATTGCTCTGAAATTGTTGAACATTGTTCGAAAAATTGCTCTGAACATTGTTCTGAACTTGTCCTGAAAATGAACTACCCTTGCAAAAATGAAACCCCATTGTCAACATTGGGGTCCCCCCGGAACACAGAACATCACCCTTGTAACACTTTAACATCCCCTTGTCAAACATAAAATCCCCCTGAAACAAAAACCCTTTTTCAACAAGGCTACATTGCTCTAAACCCCTTGTCAAAATTGGGTCCCTGAACAAAAGTTCTGAACCCTGGGTCACCCTTGTCAAACATGGAAAATTTTGCAACCGAACATCCCCCTGAAAAAAGTAACCCTTGAACCAAACTTTTTCTGAACACTTTAAAATTGTCCCCGAACATTTCTTAACAAAAAAATTCCCCTCTGAACAATAAACATTTTCTGAACACATGAACTCCCCCTGAACACGAAACAATTTTTCTGAACATACCTCGCAACCTGAACTTTCTGAACAATGGTACCGAACATGGCTACCCTTGAAACCCGAACTTCCCCCCTGAACCCGGCTACCCTTGTAAAACCGAAACATTCCCCCTGAAAACAATTCTCTGAACATGGCCAACCCTTGTCCCAAAAAGTTCCACTTCCCCGAACTTCCCCCTGAACAAGGCTCCTTTTGGAAAAAATAGCTCAAACTTCCCTAACTCCCCCTGAAAACAAAGTTCCCCGAAACATTGGGGTCACCTTTCCCAAAAGTTCTGAAAATTTGGTTCAAATTGTCCAGAACATCACCCTTGCCCTGAACTTTTCTTAAACCTTTCTGAACATGAGAACCCCGTTTGAAAAAAATGGGGTCCCCCCCTGTCCAAACATGAAGATCACCTCTGTCAACACATGAAGCATCCCATCTGCAAACTGAAGCATCCCATCGTCAACACATGAAGCATCACCATCTGTCAATACAAAGCATCATCTGTCAACACATGGGGTCCCCATGTCAAACATGAAGTCACCCTCTGCCCAACACGAAACTTCACCCTCTTCCCCAACCCCACATGAAACATCCCCAAACTGTCAAAACATGAAGCATCCCCATCTTTCAACACAGAAGCATCAAATCTTCAACACAGAAATCCCCACTTCAACCAAAGCTCCCCATCTTCAACACAGAAACCATCTGTCCCCAACCCAACATCCCATCTGCAACAATGAAGCACCCCCCTCTGTCAACACTGAAAACATCCCCCCCCTTCAACCATGAGCATCCCCTCTGTAACACAAACATCCCCATCTGTCAACACTGAACATCCCATCTGTCAAACAAGCACACCATTTTCAAACGAAAACAAACCCCTCTGTCAACCATGAAGCATCCCCCTCTGTCAACACATGAAGCATCCCCCTCTGTCAAAAAAATGAAGCCCCCCTTTCCCCCACCCCCCTGTCAACACAGAAGCACCCCCCTCTGTAAAAACAGAAGCATCCCAAACGCAACCTCAACCCCGAACAAATCACCATCTGTCAACCAGAAGCACCCCATCTGTCAACCATGAACATCACCACTGTCAACACAAAAACATCCCATCTGTCAACACACGAAGCATCCCACTTTTCAACCAGAAGCATCCATCTGAACACATGAAAACATCCCCATCTTAACACATGAAGCATCACCATCTTCAACAAAAAGCATCCCTCTGTCACACATGAAGCTCCCCATCGTCAAACACGAGCATCCTTTTTGCAAACATGAAGCTCACCATCTGTCAACAAGAAGCATCACCCTCTGTCAAAATGAAGCTTCACCCTCTGAAACACATGGCTCCCCATCTGTCAAAACGAAGCATCCCCTCTGTCAACACATGAAGCATCCCCTTTTTTCCCCAAAACACCAATGAAAAAATACTCACATCTGTCAAAACATAGCATCCCATCTGTCAACCCCATGAAGATCCCCATCTGTCAAACATAACTTTACCCCTCTGTCAACATGAAGCATCCCTTTTGTCAACACCGAAGCACCCCCCTGTCAAAAAAATGAGCTCACCTCTGCAAACATGAAGCTCCCATCTGTCAACACATGAAGAACCCATTGTCAAACATAAGCATCCCCATTTCAACAAAAATTTTAACCCCTGCACCTTTTTCAACACTGAAGCATCCCATCTTTAAAAACATGAAAATCCCCATCGCAAAACATGAAGCTCCCTCTGAAAAAACGAACATCCCCATCTGTCAACACAGAAGCATCCCATTGTCAACACAGAAGCATCACATCGTAAAAACATACCAAACTTCCCTTTCCATCTGTCAACCATGAGCATCACCTTGTCAACACATGAAGCATCCCCAAAACTGTCAACCATGAAGCCCCCTTTTTAAAAACCCTTCCCCCCTTTTTAACACATGAGCTCCCATCTGTCAAAAAGAAGCATCCCATTTGTCAACACATGAAGATCCCCATCTGTCAACACAAAGGGATCCCAGTCAAACAGAAACATCCCCATCTTCAAACGAGCTCCCCATCTGTCAACACATGAAGCATCACCCATCTGTCAAACACATGAAGCATCACCATCTGTCAACACAGGAAGCATATATCTGTCAACACATGAAAGCTCACCATTGTCAACACATGAAGCATCCCCATCTGTCAACACATGAAAGCATCCCCATCTGTCAAACATGATAAGCATCTCCATATGTCAACACTATGAAGCATCACATTCTGTCAACACATGAAGCATCACCATCTGTCAACACGTGAAGATCCTAATTGTCAACACATGAAGTATCACAATCTGTCAACACTTGAAGTCACCATCTGTCAATTCCACATGAAAGCTCCCCATCTGTCAAAACATGAGCATCCCCATCTGTCCAAAACATGGAAGACTCACATCTGTCAACCACATGAAAGCATACCATCTGTCAACCTTGGATGGGCATCCCATACTGACAACACATGATGATCACCATCTGTCAAACACATGAAGCATCAACATATGTCAACACATGAAGCATCCCATCTGTCAAACACTTGAAGCATCAACATCTGTCAACACATGAAGCATCACCATCTGTCTAACATGAAGCATCCCCATCTGTCAACACATGAAGCGTCCCCAGCTGTCAACACATGAAGGCATCATTGTCGGTCACATGAAGCGTCCCCATCTGTCAAACACCTGAAGCATCCCATCTGTCAACACATGAAGCATACCCATCTGTCAACAACCTGAAGCAATCCCCATCTGTCAACATATGAAGCATCACCATCTGTTCAACACATGAAGCATCACCATCTGTCAACACATGAAGCTTCACCATCTGTCAACACATGAAGCATCCCATCTGTCAACACATTGAAGCGTCCCATCTGGTCAACACATGAAGCATCCAATCTGTAACACATGAAGCGTCCCCCATTCTCAACACATGAGCGTTCCCCATCTGTATACACATGAAGCGTACCCCATCTGTCAAAATGAAGCATCCCCATTGTCCACATTGAAGCATCACCATCTGTCAACACATGACAGCAACCCCATCTCTCAACACATGAAGCTCACCAATGTCAACACATGAAGCATCCCCATCTGTCAACATGAAGCATCCCCATCTATCAAAAACAGAAGCAATCCACATCTATCAACACATGAAGCATCCCCATCTATCAACACTTGGAAGCATCACCATTATCAACACTGAAGCATCCCCATCTATAACCACATGAAGCATCCCCTTCTGTCAACACTGGGAGCAATCCCATCTATCAACACATTAAGCATCCCAATCTATCACCATGAAGATCCCATCTATCAAACACATGAAGCATCCCCTTCTATCAACTCATGAAGCTCCCCATCTGTCAACACATGAAAGCATCACATCTATCAACACATGAAGCATCCCCATCTATTCAACACATGAAGCATCCCATCTGTCAACACATGAAGCATCCCCATCTGTACACCCCCCCCTGCAAGCGTCCCCAATCTGTCAACACATGAGCATCCCATCTGTCACCAATGAAGCTTCCCATCTCTCACACATGAAGCATCCCATCTGTCAACACATGGAAGCATTCAATCTCTCAAACACATGAAGCATACCCTTATCTCAACATTGAAGCGTACACAATCTGTCACACATGAAGCGTCCCATCTGTCAACACATGAAGCAATCCCCATCTGTCAACACATGAAGCATCACTTCTGGTCAACACATGAAGCAACCCCATCTGTCAATCACATGAAGCTTCCCCAACTGTCAACACATGAAGCGTCCCCATCTGTCTACAACATGAAGCATCCCATCTGTCAACCACATGAAGCATCCCCATCTGTCAACTCTGAAGCATCCCCATCTGTCAACAATGGAAGCATCCCATCTGTCAAACACTTGGAAGCATCCTACTGTCAAACAACATGAAGCATCCCACAACTGTAAAACACATGGAAGAATCCCCAATTATCATCCACATGATGCATCCCCATCTGTCAACACTTGAGCATCCCCATCTCTCAAACACATTGAAGCATCCCATCTGTCAACACTGAAGCATCCCCTTCTGTCAAACACATGAAGCGTCCCCATCTCTAACTCAGATAGCATCCCCATCTGTCAACACTTGAAGCATCACCATCTGTCAACACATGAAGCATCACCATCTGTCAACACATGATGCATCACATCTGTCAAAACATGAAGCGTCCCATCTCTCAACACATGAAGCTTCACATCTGTTCAACACATGAAGCTTCCACCATCTGTTCAAACCATGAAGGCCACACCATCTGCAACACCTGAAGCATCCTCATCTGTCCAACAATGAAGCATCACCTTCTGTCAACACATGAAGCTCACCATCTGTCAACACATGAAGCATCCCCCATCTTCAACAATGAAGCTTCACATCTGTCAAACATGAAGCATCACCATCTGTCAACACATGGAAGCATCACCATTATGTCAACCTTGAGCATCCCCATCTGTCAAACACTGGAAGGCATCACCATCTGTCACAACACATGAAGCTCACCATCTGTCAAACACATCAAGCATCCCCATCTGTCAACACATTGAAGCCAGCACCATCTGTCACACCTCATGAAGCATCCCATCTGTTTCAACACATGAAGCATCACCATCTGTCAACACATGAAGCCATCCCCATCTGTCAACACATGAAGCATCCCCATCTGTCAACACATGAAGCATTCCCATCTGTCAACTCATGAAGCATCACCATCTGTCAACACAATGAAAGCATCACAATCTGTCAACACATGAAGCATACCCATTCTGTCAGCACATGAAGCATACCATCTGTCAACACATGGAAGCATCCCCATCTGTCAACACATGAAGCTGTCCACCATCCAGTCAAACACATGAAGCATCACATCTGTCAATCATGAAAGCGTCCCCATCAAAAACTCTCAACACATGAGGTCCCCCATCATCTACAACACTGAAGCATCACCATCTGTCAACAACATGAAGCATCTCAATATGTAAAAACATGAAGCATCACCATCTGTTCAAAACATGATGAATCATCATCTGTCAACACATGAAGCATCACCATCTGTCAGCACATGAAGCATCCCCATCTTGTCAACACATGAGCATCCCATCTGTCACCACTGAAGCATCACCATCTGTAACACATGAAGACTCACATCTCTCAACACATGAAGCGTCCCCATATGTCAACAAATGAAGCATCCGCATCTGTCAAAACACATGAAGCGTCCCCATCTCTCAAACAATGAAGCATCCCATTGTCAACAATGGAAGCGTCCCAATCTGTTCAACACATGAAGCATTCCCATCTGTCAACACTGATCGCATCCCATCTGTCGACACATGAAGCATTCCCCATCTGTCAACACACGATGCATCAGTCATCTGTCAACACATGAAGCATCCCATCTGTCACACATGATGCTCACCATCTTTAAACACATGAAGCATCACCATCTGTCAACACATGAAGACACCATCTGTCAACACACTGAGCATCACCATATGTCAACTCATGAGCATCTCATCTGTCAACACATGATGATTCACCATTGTCAGCACATGATGCTTCACCATCTGTCTAACACATGAAGCATCCCCATCTGTCAAACACATGAAGCATCACCATCTGTCAAAAAAAACATGAAGCATCACCATCTGTCAATCATGATGCATCACCATTCTGTCAACACATGTAAGCATCCCATCTGTCAACACATGAAGCATCAACATCTGTCAAACAAATGGAAGCATCACATCTGTCAACAACATGATGCATCCCCATCTTCAAACATGAAGCATCACCATCTAGTCAAAACAAGAAGCATCACCATCTGTCAACACATGAAGCATCACCATCTGTCAACAAATGAAGGATCCCCATCTGTCAACAACTTGAAGCGCGTCCCCATCTTCATTTCCATGAAGCATCCCCATCTGTCAACAATGAAGACATCACCATCTGTCAACACATGAAGCAGACCCATCTGTCATCTCATGCAAGCATATCCATCTGTCAACACATGAAAGCGTCCCATCTCTAAACACATGAAGCATCACCATCTGTAACACATGAAGCATCACATCTGTCAACTCTGAGCATCACCATCTGTCACAAATGAAAGCATCCTCATCTGTAAACACTTGAAGCATCACCATCTGTCCAACACATTGAAGCATCATCCATCTGTCAAACACATGAAGCATTCCCATCTGTCCAACACATGAAGCATCACCTTCTGTAAAAAACATGGGAAGCATCCCATCTGTCAAAACATGAAGCATCACCATCTGTCAACACATGAAGCATCCCATCTGTCAACACATGAAGCATCACCATCTGGTCACACACATGAAGCATCACCATCTGTCAACTCATCTTGCAAATCCCCATATGTCTACACATGAAGCTTCACCACTGTCAACACATGAAGCATCACCATCTGTCAACAATCGAAGAATCAATCTGTCAAACCATGATGCCATCACCATCTGTCAAAACACATGAAGCGTCCCCATCTCTCAACTCTTGAATGGCCTCCCCATCATGTCAACTCATGAAGCGTTCCCCATCTCTCAACACATGATGCATCCACCATCTTTCAACACTTTGAAGATCACCATCTGTCAAACATGAAGAATCACAATCTGTCAACACATGATGCATCCTCATCTGTCAACAAATGAAGCATCACCATCTGTCAACACATGAAGCATTCCCCATCTGTCAACACATGAAGCATCCCATCTGTCAACACATGAAGCATCACATCTGTAAACCATGAAGCATCCCCATCTGTCAACACATGAAGCATCACCATCTGTCATAAAGTGAAGCATCACTAATCTGTCATCACATGTAAGTTTCACATCTGTCAATACATGAAGCATCACATCTGTCATCACATGAAGCCATCCCCATCTGTCATCACATGATGCATCACCATCTGTCAACCTGAAGCATCACATCTGTCAAAACACATGAAGCATCACAATCATGTCAACACTTGAAGCATCCCAATCTGTCAATCACATGAGCATCCCCAATCTGTCAACACTGAAGGCATCACCATCTGTCAATACACATGAAGATCCCCCTCTGTCAACACATGAAGCATCACCATCTGTCAACACATGAAGATCACATCTGATAAAAACTGAAGCATCCATATCTGTCAACAATGGAAGCGTCCCATCTGTAAACACATGAAGCATCCCCATCTGTCGGACACTTGAGCGTCCCATCTGTCAAACCTGAAGCATTCCCCATCTGTCAACACATGGAAGCATTCCCCATCTGCAACACATGAAGCTTCCCCATCTGTCAAATATGAAGCATCTCCTTCTGTCAACACTTGAAGGGCATCACCATCTGTCAACACATGAGGCATCACCATCTGTCAACACATGAAGGCATCCCCATCTGTCAACACATGAAGTGTCCCCATCTGTCAACAACATGAAGCATCCCCTCTGTCAAACACTGAGCGTCCCATCTCTCCAACCGTGAAGCGTCCCCATCTGTCAACCATGAAGCGTCCCAAATCAGTCAACACATGAAGCATCACCATCTGTCAAACATGAAGCATCACCATCTGTCAACACATGAAGGCAAAACCCCATCTCTCAACACATTGAAGATCCCCCACTGTCAACAAATGAAGCATCCCCATCTGTCAACACATGAAGCATCCACATCCTGTTCAACACATGAAGAAATATACCAATCTATCAACACATGAAGCATCCCCATTCTATAAATCATGAAGCATCACCATCTATCAACACTTGAAGCATACCCTTCTATCTACACATGTGGAGCATCCATCTGTCAAACACCATGAAGCATCCCATCATACTATGAAGCATCCCCATCTATCAACCACATGAAGCAATCCCCATCTATCAACACATGAAGCATCCCCATCTATCAACACATGAAGCATCCCCATCTGTCAACCACATGAAGGCATCCCCATCTATCAAACACTTGAAGCTTCCCCATCTATCAACACATGAAGCATCCCCTTCTGTAAACACATGAAGCATCCCCATTCTGTCAACACAGAAGCGTCCCCTTCTGTCATCACATGAAGCAACCCCATCTGTCACACATGAAGCGTTCCCCATCTCCTAACACAAGAAGCAATCCCATCTGTCAACAACATGAAGCATTCCCATCTCTCAACTCATGAAGTTCCCCATCTCTCAACACATGAGAGTCCCCTATCTCGTCAACACATGAGCGTCCCCATCTGTCAACACATGAAGCATCCCCATATGTTAAACATGAAGCATCCACCATCTGTCAACACATGAAGCTACCCCATCTGTCAACAATGAAGCATCCCCAACTGTCAACACATGAAGCGTCCACATCTGTCAACCCATGATGCATCCCCATCTGTCAACACTGAAGCATCCCATCTGTCAACACATGAAGCATCCCCAACAGTCCAAACACATGAAGCTTCCCCATCTGTCAAACACATGAGCATCCCCAACTGTCAACACATGAAGCATCCCCAACTGTCAACACATGAAAGCATCCCATCTCTCAACACTTGATGGGCATTCCCCATCATGTCAACACATGAAGCATCCCATCTGTAACACATGGATGCAATCACCATCTGTCAAACACATGAGCAACCCCATCTGTCAAAACACATGAAGAATCCCAACTGTCAACACAGAAGCATCCCCATCTGTCAACACATGAAGCATCCCATCTGTCAACACATGAGCATCCCCTCTGTCAACACATGAAGCATCACCCATCTGTCAACACCATGAAGGCATCCCAACTGTAAACACAGAAGGCATTCCCAGCTGTCAACAATGAAGCATCTCCATCTGTCAAACACATGAAGCATCCCAACTGTCAACCAATGAAGCATTCCATCTGTCACACTTGAAGCATCCCCATCTGTCAAACCAAGAAAGCATCCCCAACTTGTCAACACTATGAAGCATCCCCATTGTCAACACATGAAGTATCCAATCTATCCAACACATGCACTGCTTTCCATCTATCTACACATGAAGCTCCCCTTCTGTCAACACATGATGCTTCCCCATCTATCAACACATGAAGCTCCAATCTAATCAACACATGAAAGCTTCCAATCTGTCAACACATGAAGCGTCCCCATCTCTCTAAACATGAAGCATCATTCACCATCTGTCAAAACACAATGGATGCATCACCAATCTGTCAACACATGAAGCTTCACCATCTGTCCAAAAACATGAAGGCTTCCTATCTGTCAACACATGAAGCATCACCATCTGTCAACACATGATGCATCCCCATCGGTCGACACATGGATGCATCCCATCTGTCAACACATGATGCATCTCCATCTGTCATCTAATGTTGCTTCTCCATCTCGTCAAACACATGATGCATCCCCATCTGTCAAACACGTTGAAGCTCCCCTTCTGTCTACACATGAAGTATCACCATCTGTCAAACATGAAGCATCCACCATCTGTAAAACACTTGAAGCGTCCATCTGTCAACACATGAAGCATCCCCATCTGGTCAACACATGAAGCATACCATCTGTCAAACATGGGAAGCATCCCAATCTGTCCAACACTGAAGCATCCCATCTGTCAACACTGAAGCATCCCCATCTGTCAAATCATGAAGCATCAACATTGTCAACACATGAAGCATCCCCCATCTGTCAACACATGAGCATCCCCATCTGGTCAACACATGATGCATCAACATCTGGCATAACATGAAAGCATCCCCATCTGTCAACAATGAGCGTCCCCAATCTGTAACACTTGAAGCTCCCAATCGTTCGACAACATGAAGCTTCCACATCTGTCAACCACCTGAAGGAATCCCCATTGTCAACACATGAAGATCCCCATCTGTCAACACCTGAAGCATCCCATCTGTCAACATATGAAGCATCACCATTCTGTCACACATCGAAGCCTCACCTCATCTGTCAACACATGAAGCATCACATCTGTCAACTATGAAGCATACAATTGTCAACACATGATGCGTCCCCATCTGTCAACACAGGATGCATACCCATCTGTCAAGTCACATGAAGCCGTCCCCATCTCCTCAACACATGAAGGTCCTTCTGTCAACAAATGAAGCGTCCCATCTGTAACACATGAAGCTTCCACCAACTGTCATCACTTGAAGCGCAAATACCCATCTCTCCACACATGAAGAATCCACATCTGTCTACACATGAAGCATCCCCATCTGTAACACATGAAGCATCCCTCTATCAACACATGTAGCATACCCCATCCTACAACAATGAAGCACCCATCTATCAACTCATGAAGCATCCCCATCTTTCAACACATGTAAGCATCCCCATCTATCAACACCTGAGCATCCCCAACTGTCAAACACATGAAGCTTCCATCTATCAACTCATGAAGCATCCCCATCTATCAACACATGAAGCATCCCCATCTATCAACACATGAGCATCCCCATTATTTCAACAACATGAAGCTTTCCCCATCTGTCAAACAAATGAAGCATCCCCATCTATTCAACACTTGAAGCATCCCATATAATCAACACATGAAGCATCCCATCTGTCACACATGAAGGCATCCCCACTGTCAACACATGATAGCGTCACCATCTGTCAACAAATGAGCTTCCCCATCTGTCAAACATGAGCGCCCCATCTCTATACACATGAAGCATCCCCATCTGTCAACACATGAAGGCATTTCCCATCTCTCAACCCTGAAGCATCCCCATCTCTCAACACATGAAGCGTCCCCATCTGTCAACACATGAGCGCCCTATCTGTCAAAACTTGAGATCCACATTCTGTCAACACAATGAAGAATCACCATCGGTAAACACATGAAGAACCCCATATGTCACGCACATGAAGCATCCCCAACTGTCAACACAATGAGCGTCCCCATTTGTCAACCACTGATGCATCCCCATATGTCAACACATGAAGCATACCATTGTCAACACATGAAGCATCCCCAACTGTCAAACATGAAGGGGGGGGGGGGGGGGCCCCATCCCCATCTGTCAACACATGAAGCATCCCAACTGTCAACACATGAAGCATCCCAATGTCAACACAGAAGCATCCCCATCTCTCTACACATGAAGCATCCCATCTGTCAACACATGAAGCATCCCCATCTGTCAACACATGAAGCATCACATCCCGTCAACACATGGAATAGCAACCCCATCCTGTCAACTCATGATGCATCCCCAACTGTCAACACTTGACAGCATCCCCATCTGTCAACACATGAAGATCCCCATCTGTCATCACATGAAGCATCCCCAACGTCAACACATGATGCATCCCAACTGTCAACACATGAAGCATCCCCAACTGTCAACACATAAGCTACTCCCCATCTGTCAAACATTGAAGCATCTCATCTGTCACACATGAAGCATCCAAATGTCACAAATGAAGCATCCCCATCTGTAAACACTTGAAGAATCCCCATCTGTAAACACATGAAGCATCCCACAACTGTCAACACTGAAGCATCCCCTCTGTCAACACATGAAGTATCCCCATTCTATCAACACATGAAGCATTCCCATTATCCCACCCATGGAAGCATCCACATCTGTCACACATGAAGCATCCCATCTATCAACACATGAGCATCTCCCATATATCAACACGGAAGCATCCCCATCTATCAACACATGAAAGCATCCCCATTATCAAACATGAAGCTTCCCCCATCTATCAACACATGAGATCCACATCTGTCAAAACACATGAAAGCATCCCCATCTATCAACACATGAAGCCATCAACATCTATCATACAATGAAGCGTCCCCATCTATAACACATGAAGCATCCCCATCTATCATCACATGAAGCATCACCATATATTCAACACATGAAGCATCCCCATCTGTCAACACATGAAGCATCACCATCTGTTCAACACATG
The DNA here is from genome assembly GCF_026875155.1 of Cherax quadricarinatus. Classification (NCBI taxonomy): domain Eukaryota; kingdom Metazoa; phylum Arthropoda; class Malacostraca; order Decapoda; family Parastacidae; genus Cherax; species Cherax quadricarinatus. Next base: position 2,749,305 of record NC_069425.1, read on the forward strand.
AAGCATCCCCATCTATCAAAACACATGTGCATCCCCATCTATCAACACATGAAGCATCCCCAACTGTAACACCTGAAGCATCCCATCTGTCAACACATGAAGCATCACCATCTATCAACACATGAAGCATCCCCATCTATCAAACACTGAAGCATCCCCATCTGTCACACTTGAAGCATCCACATCTGTCAACAAATGAGCGTCCCCATCTTTCAACACATGAAGAATCCCCATCTATCAACACATGAAGCATCCCCATCTGTAATCTCATGAAGCATCCCATCTGTCAATAACACATGACAGCATCCCCATCTATCAACTCATGAAGCAATCCCCATCTAATCAACACTGAAAGCATCCCCATCTGTCAACAATGAAGCATCCGCATCTGTCAACACAGAAGCGTCCCCATCTAACACACATGAAGCATACCCATCTATCAAACATGAAGCATCCCCATCTGTCAACACATTGAAGCACTCCCCATCTGGTCAAACACATTGATGCGTCCCCATCTATCAACACATGAAAGCATCCCCATCTACAAAACTGAACGCAATCACCATTCTATAACAACACATGAAGCATCCACATCTGTCACACTTGAAGATCCACCTTCTGTCAACCACATGAAGCGTCTCCATTTCAAAAACACATGAAGCTTCACCCATCTATCAACACATGAAGCATCCCCTTCTATCAACACATGAAGCATCCCCATCTGTCAAACACATGAAGCATCCCCTCTGTCAACACATGAAGATCCCCATCTATCAACACATGAAGCTCCCATCTGTCAACAAATGAAGCATTCCATTATCAACACATGAAGCATCCCCATCTATCAAACATGACGCACCCCATCTATCAACCATGAAGCATTCACCATCTGTCAACACCTGAAGCATCACCATCTGTAAACACCTGAAGCTTCCATGTGACTTCACATAATCCTGTATAAGGCACTTCTGTGATACAATACCAATCTGTTTTCTCTTATTACTTATAAGTTCTTTACCATTTAACAAAAACTATCTGGTTGTTCCATGCATGTGAAACAATCCTCCAGGTCCCATACTGTGATAAAGGACAATTGAGGTCTCCATTTCAGTGACGTCATGTTATATTGTTTGTCAGGAAAGCAGGTCACGTGTTTCCTGACGCGTGTTTAGTCATATGTTGACCCTAAGCTGTGAGCTTTGGTCATTTGGCCGAGGATTCCTCTGCTTATCGGTTAACCTCTTTAAAAATAGTGATTGTGGTTTAGACTTAGTATTCTTGAAGTCGTTGCCTTTAAGTGACATTATAACTCCCTTCATTAGACAATAGAAATTATTACAGTATCATGGAGTTTACCTGGAGTTTACGTGGAGTTTACTGGAGTTTACGTGGAGGTTTAACTGTCGTTTACTGGATGAAGTAAAATTATTTTTAAAATTTTAAGTTTATTTAGGTAAAATTGAAATGAGAAATATGATTAATAATTCAATGAAGATATAATTTGAAATATTGATAAAGTGAATTTTTATAACCAGGAGTAAGAGCGGGCGAGGAGGTGCAACCAGGTTTGTTGCCGAACTCGCTGTCATCCCTGGTAGTGAATAGCTATGTGAAGTGCAGGTGGGCATGCTAAGAGTATGTTATAAATTTATTCTCGTGTATGTTACACTTCCATATAAGGCTCCCTCCGACCAAAGAACCAGGTGCTAAGGATTTAAAGATCTACTAGGGGCCCAATCATTATAACCAGCACCTCGTTTCAGTGGCTAATCACAAACAAGCGACCAGAGATGTGGATGCTGTGTTTGTCATTGTGACAAGAGTTTTGACAGAACTTGTCTGGGCTGCTGGTTACTCACGGTGCTTTGTCCAGCTTTGATTTCGCTTTTCTTCCACCTTGTTGTTGTACTTGTCTCCATATTATTATATGTAATATATATAGTGTACATATTGTTATTATCAACTTGCTTCTTTGGTGAAGGAAATAAAGTCATATAGCCTATGCTGTCGTTTGCTTGCTCTACTATTTATTCGCAATCACTACACAGTGTGCAGGTCATTCTACACCTGTGTTTATAAATACCGGGTTCAGTGAGTCAAAGATGGTGGTGGTGGAACACATACGTAGCAGTGGTGGTCACGAATGATAATAGATATAACAAGTGGGAGATTCACTTAGGTTATTCCAAATAGAAAACCTCATTAACTTCAAGACTTTTGTTATTATAATCACAGCAAGGTGTTAAAACCCATGGATCAACAGCACTAAACGTGCTAAAGGTTTAACATGCTTGATCAGAGACTAGCAAGGGTGGAGGAGTGTATAAAGGAGGTAGAGATTGTAAGGGCAGTGAGAGCACTAAAAGAAGTATAATCCAAGGATGAGTAATGAATCTGTTCCTATCAAAACAGGTCTGAAGGATCTGTGTCAAGGTGGGTCCATCAAGCATGGAAGGAAGATTAAAGTAAGGGTGCTAAAAGCAGTGACTATATTGGAGGTAAATTCTGCGTGCGCCTAGTGGTTGGACAGGATAGGCTATAAAATATCGAAAGCTGAAACTAGAAATCTGTCAATTATCACAGAGTGAAACCTGCGCCTCTCCATTAGATCACCAGATGCAAAGGAATGCAAGGAGTTGTCTACCACCATGTCATCGATGATAAGAAGGGACCAGAACCCTGAAAATGGATTGTTAGAATATTAATTTGTTATGAATTCAACTCAGACCAAAGTTGTTGCCAAGAACCTAAAGTCGATACCTGACCAGCCGGGATGTGTCTCGTATTTGGATTGGCTGCAGCCACTAGTAACAATATGGTTGATAAGGTTGTTACTGGTTGATCAGGCCTGGTTTCAGGACCGGCCGCGGTGGGCGTTGACCCCCGGAACTTCTCCAGGTAATACTCACAGGTTAATCAGTTTCGAAGGTGGGGAGATGACAGTAAAATAATCTGAGAATAGAATATCCCTGTATGAAATGTACTCATTGTTCTGACATTGCTTGGAAATTGCTTGAACATTGTTCTGAAACATTTTTTTACTCTGTAACCATTGCTCTGAAACATTGCTCTGAACATTGCTCTGAACATTGCTCTGAAACCTTGCTTGAACATTATTCTGAAACATGTCTGAACATTGTCTGATCATTGTTCTGAACATTGCTCTGAACATTGCGCTGACATTGCTCTGAACATTGTTTGAACATTGTTCTGATCATTGTTCTGAACATTTGTTCTGAAACATTTTGACTCTGAACACATTGCTCTGAACTTGCTATTAAACATTGTTTCTGAACATTGTTCTGAACATTTTTCTGAAACAGTGCTTGAACTTTAGCTCTGAAACATTGTTCTGAACAATCCACATGACGAGGGACCACGGAAAAACGATTTCTTTGTTTTTGCTAGAATGCAATACAAAGCCAAAGTTGATATAGAAGAATTAGTGGATGAGGTGAATTAAATTTTTTGATAGCCTGCAAAGCACTAAAGGAGTGTAAAACTTACCACGATTGTTGAGGTAGGCTGGACGAAATACAGATAATCGCTATGATAATTTGCCCATACAGTTCAACTGTAAAAAGACTATGAGTCTATAAAATTACTCGTACAAAACTGTCCGTGGAACACCGCTGTTTACCAAACCGTCGAGGCATTTGAACCATCAGGTGTAAACTGCAAACAGGCTTGAGAATGAGACAGAAAGCGATTAAGACAAGGAAGCGTGATGCAAAGTAACTGTAGGAACTTTACTTTTTTCGCCACCACCAGCGGAGAACAGGACACAAGCTGTCGGAACCTACCTAGAGGAAAGAGAAAAGTTAGGCTTAAATGAACATATAAAGTAGGCAACTGAAGAGATGCCAAGTGGAAGTGAATACTAAAAGAAAAGAGACGGAGTAAACAAGGGCCACGTTCACTAAACATCCATTACCAATCCTGTATGTGGAAGGATCATGAAGGTATCATCCTTACATTCGCCTATGCATATTGGTCTCGACAGAGAAGGAATGAAAAGCACCTAGAAACAGATGTAATCTCTGATGATGAATGGGATCAAGTTTAGAAAGAGTTTGTAGGAGAGGCTGCAGAATATATCGGGTCACCATATCTAGTTTCTAGGTCAACGGCGATCAAAAACAAGATTGGGAATATAAACCGTATCACGTTGAGGAATCCAGGACCATACAGAGACAACCAACATTAGTAAAGAAATCTGGTGCGTTTTAGTACCAGAAAATTTAACCTCATGAGTAGTGGACCAATGGGACCTGGTCGATAGTTTTAAAATATAAACAAACAATCTGAAGAAATGCTGCTACTATGTTTATTTGCTTCACAAGCTATAGACAAAGTCTTTATATAAAGTGATGACAAATATTAGTACGGGAAAGCAGAGACCATATCATTAATAGCTAGTAAAACAGAGCGATGCTAATGGACGCATCCCTGAGGGGACACCTTCAGCCTGGTTATAGTAGGGAAAAGAAATTATCAATCCCCGTCAATGGAACATGTCTTAGTCAATAAGTTTTTAAGGAAAAAGTGGCAGATTGCCCCGTAGACCTAAGGATAACACATGAAGCTTCACCATCTGTCAACACATGAAGCATCCACCATCTGTCTGCACATGGAAGGGCATCCCATCTGTCAACCACATGATGCATCCCAGCTGTCAAACATGAAGGCTGTCCTCCCATCTGTAACACATGAAGCATCCATCTGTCAACCACATGAAAGCGTCCCATCTCTCAACCACATGAAGCTTCCCCAATCTCACAACATGAAGCATCAACCATCTGTCAAACACATGAAGCATCACCATCTGTCAACACATGAAGCATCACCATCTAGTCAACCATGAAGCTTTCCTCTATCTGTTCACACTTGAATGCTTCACCATCTGTCAACACATGAAGCATCCCCATCTGTCAAACAAATGACAGCATCCCCATTTGTCACCACTGAAGGCATCCACCATCTGTCAACACATGAAGCTCACCATCTATCAACAAATGAAGCGTCCCCATCTGTAACACATGAAGCATCCGCATCTGTCAACACATGAAGCGTCCCATCTCTCAACACATGGAAGCATCCAATCTGTCAACACATGATGGTCCCATCTGTCAAACATGGAAGCATCCCCATCTGTCAACCATGAAGCATCCCATCTTGTCAACACATGAAGCATCCCCATCTTTCACACACGATGCATCGTCATCTGTCAACAACATGAAGCATCCCATCTGTCAACACATGAGCTTCACCATCTGTCAACACATGAAGCCATCACCATCTGTCAACACATGGATGCTCACCATTGGCAACCACTTTGAAGCATCACCATCTGTTCAACAAAATGAAGCAACACTCTGTCAACACATGAAGCACACCATTGTCAAAACACATGAAAGCATCACCATATGTCAACACATGAAGCATCCCCATCTGTCAACACATGAAGCATCACCATCTGTCAAAACATGATGCATCACCATATGTACAAAACATTGATGTATCACCATCTGTCAAACATGAAGCATCCCATCTGTCAACACATGAGCATCACCATCTGTCAACACAGAAGCATCCCATCTGTCTACACATGATGCATCCCCATCTGTTCAACACTGATGCATCACCATCTGTCAACACAAAGAAGCAGCACCATCTGTCAACAATGAAGCTTCACCATCTGTCAAACAATGAAGCTTCCCCATCTGTCAAACACATGAAGCGTCCCCTTCTCTCAAACTCATGAAGCATCCCCATCTGTAAACACATTGAAGCATCACCATCTGTCAACCACTTGAGCTTCACCCTCTCGTCTAAAATTGATGCATCACCATCTGTCAACACATGAAGCGTCCCCATTTCAACACATGAAGCATTCCACCATCTGTCAACAATGAAGCATCACCATCTGTCAACACATGGAAGCTCCCATCTGTACACAGAAGCTTCCTACATCTGTCAACACATGAAGCATCACCATTGTCAACACATGTAGCACACCATCTGTCAAATCATGATGCATCCCATCTGTCAAACAATGAAGCATCCAGACCATCTGTTCATAAACATGAAGCATCTAACATCTGTCAACACATTGAAGGCATCACATCTGTCAACCACATGAAGCATCCCATCTGTCAAACACATGAAGCATCACATCTGTCACACATGAAGGCATCACCATCTGTCAACACATCAAGCATCCCATCTGTCAACACATGAAGCATCACCATCTGTCAACACATGAAGCATCACCATCTGATCAAACACATACACGAAGCATACCATCTGTCAACACATGAAGCATCCCCATCTGTAAACACATGAAGCGTCCCCATCTTCAACACATGAGCATCCCATCTGTCAACCACATGAGCGTCCCATCTCTCAAACTTGAAGCTCACCATCTGTCAACACATGAAGCATCACCCATCTGTCAAACACATGAAGCATCACCATCTGTCAACACAGGAAGCATATATCTGTCAACACATGAAAGCTCACCATTGTCAACACATGAAGCATCCCCATCTGTCAACACATGAAAGCATCCCCATCTGTCAAACATGATAAGCATCTCCATATGTCAACACTATGAAGCATCACATTCTGTCAACACATGAAGCATCACCATCTGTCAACACGTGAAGATCCTAATTGTCAACACATGAAGTATCACAATCTGTCAACACTTGAAGTCACCATCTGTCAATTCCACATGAAAGCTCCCCATCTGTCAAAACATGAGCATCCCCATCTGTCCAAAACATGGAAGACTCACATCTGTCAACCACATGAAAGCATACCATCTGTCAACCTTGGATGGGCATCCCATACTGACAACACATGATGATCACCATCTGTCAAACACATGAAGCATCAACATATGTCAACACATGAAGCATCCCATCTGTCAAACACTTGAAGCATCAACATCTGTCAACACATGAAGCATCACCATCTGTCTAACATGAAGCATCCCCATCTGTCAACACATGAAGCGTCCCCAGCTGTCAACACATGAAGGCATCATTGTCGGTCACATGAAGCGTCCCCATCTGTCAAACACCTGAAGCATCCCATCTGTCAACACATGAAGCATACCCATCTGTCAACAACCTGAAGCAATCCCCATCTGTCAACATATGAAGCATCACCATCTGTTCAACACATGAAGCATCACCATCTGTCAACACATGAAGCTTCACCATCTGTCAACACATGAAGCATCCCATCTGTCAACACATTGAAGCGTCCCATCTGGTCAACACATGAAGCATCCAATCTGTAACACATGAAGCGTCCCCCATTCTCAACACATGAGCGTTCCCCATCTGTATACACATGAAGCGTACCCCATCTGTCAAAATGAAGCATCCCCATTGTCCACATTGAAGCATCACCATCTGTCAACACATGACAGCAACCCCATCTCTCAACACATGAAGCTCACCAATGTCAACACATGAAGCATCCCCATCTGTCAACATGAAGCATCCCCATCTATCAAAAACAGAAGCAATCCACATCTATCAACACATGAAGCATCCCCATCTATCAACACTTGGAAGCATCACCATTATCAACACTGAAGCATCCCCATCTATAACCACATGAAGCATCCCCTTCTGTCAACACTGGGAGCAATCCCATCTATCAACACATTAAGCATCCCAATCTATCACCATGAAGATCCCATCTATCAAACACATGAAGCATCCCCTTCTATCAACTCATGAAGCTCCCCATCTGTCAACACATGAAAGCATCACATCTATCAACACATGAAGCATCCCCATCTATTCAACACATGAAGCATCCCATCTGTCAACACATGAAGCATCCCCATCTGTACACCCCCCCCTGCAAGCGTCCCCAATCTGTCAACACATGAGCATCCCATCTGTCACCAATGAAGCTTCCCATCTCTCACACATGAAGCATCCCATCTGTCAACACATGGAAGCATTCAATCTCTCAAACACATGAAGCATACCCTTATCTCAACATTGAAGCGTACACAATCTGTCACACATGAAGCGTCCCATCTGTCAACACATGAAGCAATCCCCATCTGTCAACACATGAAGCATCACTTCTGGTCAACACATGAAGCAACCCCATCTGTCAATCACATGAAGCTTCCCCAACTGTCAACACATGAAGCGTCCCCATCTGTCTACAACATGAAGCATCCCATCTGTCAACCACATGAAGCATCCCCATCTGTCAACTCTGAAGCATCCCCATCTGTCAACAATGGAAGCATCCCATCTGTCAAACACTTGGAAGCATCCTACTGTCAAACAACATGAAGCATCCCACAACTGTAAAACACATGGAAGAATCCCCAATTATCATCCACATGATGCATCCCCATCTGTCAACACTTGAGCATCCCCATCTCTCAAACACATTGAAGCATCCCATCTGTCAACACTGAAGCATCCCCTTCTGTCAAACACATGAAGCGTCCCCATCTCTAACTCAGATAGCATCCCCATCTGTCAACACTTGAAGCATCACCATCTGTCAACACATGAAGCATCACCATCTGTCAACACATGATGCATCACATCTGTCAAAACATGAAGCGTCCCATCTCTCAACACATGAAGCTTCACATCTGTTCAACACATGAAGCTTCCACCATCTGTTCAAACCATGAAGGCCACACCATCTGCAACACCTGAAGCATCCTCATCTGTCCAACAATGAAGCATCACCTTCTGTCAACACATGAAGCTCACCATCTGTCAACACATGAAGCATCCCCCATCTTCAACAATGAAGCTTCACATCTGTCAAACATGAAGCATCACCATCTGTCAACACATGGAAGCATCACCATTATGTCAACCTTGAGCATCCCCATCTGTCAAACACTGGAAGGCATCACCATCTGTCACAACACATGAAGCTCACCATCTGTCAAACACATCAAGCATCCCCATCTGTCAACACATTGAAGCCAGCACCATCTGTCACACCTCATGAAGCATCCCATCTGTTTCAACACATGAAGCATCACCATCTGTCAACACATGAAGCCATCCCCATCTGTCAACACATGAAGCATCCCCATCTGTCAACACATGAAGCATTCCCATCTGTCAACTCATGAAGCATCACCATCTGTCAACACAATGAAAGCATCACAATCTGTCAACACATGAAGCATACCCATTCTGTCAGCACATGAAGCATACCATCTGTCAACACATGGAAGCATCCCCATCTGTCAACACATGAAGCTGTCCACCATCCAGTCAAACACATGAAGCATCACATCTGTCAATCATGAAAGCGTCCCCATCAAAAACTCTCAACACATGAGGTCCCCCATCATCTACAACACTGAAGCATCACCATCTGTCAACAACATGAAGCATCTCAATATGTAAAAACATGAAGCATCACCATCTGTTCAAAACATGATGAATCATCATCTGTCAACACATGAAGCATCACCATCTGTCAGCACATGAAGCATCCCCATCTTGTCAACACATGAGCATCCCATCTGTCACCACTGAAGCATCACCATCTGTAACACATGAAGACTCACATCTCTCAACACATGAAGCGTCCCCATATGTCAACAAATGAAGCATCCGCATCTGTCAAAACACATGAAGCGTCCCCATCTCTCAAACAATGAAGCATCCCATTGTCAACAATGGAAGCGTCCCAATCTGTTCAACACATGAAGCATTCCCATCTGTCAACACTGATCGCATCCCATCTGTCGACACATGAAGCATTCCCCATCTGTCAACACACGATGCATCAGTCATCTGTCAACACATGAAGCATCCCATCTGTCACACATGATGCTCACCATCTTTAAACACATGAAGCATCACCATCTGTCAACACATGAAGACACCATCTGTCAACACACTGAGCATCACCATATGTCAACTCATGAGCATCTCATCTGTCAACACATGATGATTCACCATTGTCAGCACATGATGCTTCACCATCTGTCTAACACATGAAGCATCCCCATCTGTCAAACACATGAAGCATCACCATCTGTCAAAAAAAACATGAAGCATCACCATCTGTCAATCATGATGCATCACCATTCTGTCAACACATGTAAGCATCCCATCTGTCAACACATGAAGCATCAACATCTGTCAAACAAATGGAAGCATCACATCTGTCAACAACATGATGCATCCCCATCTTCAAACATGAAGCATCACCATCTAGTCAAAACAAGAAGCATCACCATCTGTCAACACATGAAGCATCACCATCTGTCAACAAATGAAGGATCCCCATCTGTCAACAACTTGAAGCGCGTCCCCATCTTCATTTCCATGAAGCATCCCCATCTGTCAACAATGAAGACATCACCATCTGTCAACACATGAAGCAGACCCATCTGTCATCTCATGCAAGCATATCCATCTGTCAACACATGAAAGCGTCCCATCTCTAAACACATGAAGCATCACCATCTGTAACACATGAAGCATCACATCTGTCAACTCTGAGCATCACCATCTGTCACAAATGAAAGCATCCTCATCTGTAAACACTTGAAGCATCACCATCTGTCCAACACATTGAAGCATCATCCATCTGTCAAACACATGAAGCATTCCCATCTGTCCAACACATGAAGCATCACCTTCTGTAAAAAACATGGGAAGCATCCCATCTGTCAAAACATGAAGCATCACCATCTGTCAACACATGAAGCATCCCATCTGTCAACACATGAAGCATCACCATCTGGTCACACACATGAAGCATCACCATCTGTCAACTCATCTTGCAAATCCCCATATGTCTACACATGAAGCTTCACCACTGTCAACACATGAAGCATCACCATCTGTCAACAATCGAAGAATCAATCTGTCAAACCATGATGCCATCACCATCTGTCAAAACACATGAAGCGTCCCCATCTCTCAACTCTTGAATGGCCTCCCCATCATGTCAACTCATGAAGCGTTCCCCATCTCTCAACACATGATGCATCCACCATCTTTCAACACTTTGAAGATCACCATCTGTCAAACATGAAGAATCACAATCTGTCAACACATGATGCATCCTCATCTGTCAACAAATGAAGCATCACCATCTGTCAACACATGAAGCATTCCCCATCTGTCAACACATGAAGCATCCCATCTGTCAACACATGAAGCATCACATCTGTAAACCATGAAGCATCCCCATCTGTCAACACATGAAGCATCACCATCTGTCATAAAGTGAAGCATCACTAATCTGTCATCACATGTAAGTTTCACATCTGTCAATACATGAAGCATCACATCTGTCATCACATGAAGCCATCCCCATCTGTCATCACATGATGCATCACCATCTGTCAACCTGAAGCATCACATCTGTCAAAACACATGAAGCATCACAATCATGTCAACACTTGAAGCATCCCAATCTGTCAATCACATGAGCATCCCCAATCTGTCAACACTGAAGGCATCACCATCTGTCAATACACATGAAGATCCCCCTCTGTCAACACATGAAGCATCACCATCTGTCAACACATGAAGATCACATCTGATAAAAACTGAAGCATCCATATCTGTCAACAATGGAAGCGTCCCATCTGTAAACACATGAAGCATCCCCATCTGTCGGACACTTGAGCGTCCCATCTGTCAAACCTGAAGCATTCCCCATCTGTCAACACATGGAAGCATTCCCCATCTGCAACACATGAAGCTTCCCCATCTGTCAAATATGAAGCATCTCCTTCTGTCAACACTTGAAGGGCATCACCATCTGTCAACACATGAGGCATCACCATCTGTCAACACATGAAGGCATCCCCATCTGTCAACACATGAAGTGTCCCCATCTGTCAACAACATGAAGCATCCCCTCTGTCAAACACTGAGCGTCCCATCTCTCCAACCGTGAAGCGTCCCCATCTGTCAACCATGAAGCGTCCCAAATCAGTCAACACATGAAGCATCACCATCTGTCAAACATGAAGCATCACCATCTGTCAACACATGAAGGCAAAACCCCATCTCTCAACACATTGAAGATCCCCCACTGTCAACAAATGAAGCATCCCCATCTGTCAACACATGAAGCATCCACATCCTGTTCAACACATGAAGAAATATACCAATCTATCAACACATGAAGCATCCCCATTCTATAAATCATGAAGCATCACCATCTATCAACACTTGAAGCATACCCTTCTATCTACACATGTGGAGCATCCATCTGTCAAACACCATGAAGCATCCCATCATACTATGAAGCATCCCCATCTATCAACCACATGAAGCAATCCCCATCTATCAACACATGAAGCATCCCCATCTATCAACACATGAAGCATCCCCATCTGTCAACCACATGAAGGCATCCCCATCTATCAAACACTTGAAGCTTCCCCATCTATCAACACATGAAGCATCCCCTTCTGTAAACACATGAAGCATCCCCATTCTGTCAACACAGAAGCGTCCCCTTCTGTCATCACATGAAGCAACCCCATCTGTCACACATGAAGCGTTCCCCATCTCCTAACACAAGAAGCAATCCCATCTGTCAACAACATGAAGCATTCCCATCTCTCAACTCATGAAGTTCCCCATCTCTCAACACATGAGAGTCCCCTATCTCGTCAACACATGAGCGTCCCCATCTGTCAACACATGAAGCATCCCCATATGTTAAACATGAAGCATCCACCATCTGTCAACACATGAAGCTACCCCATCTGTCAACAATGAAGCATCCCCAACTGTCAACACATGAAGCGTCCACATCTGTCAACCCATGATGCATCCCCATCTGTCAACACTGAAGCATCCCATCTGTCAACACATGAAGCATCCCCAACAGTCCAAACACATGAAGCTTCCCCATCTGTCAAACACATGAGCATCCCCAACTGTCAACACATGAAGCATCCCCAACTGTCAACACATGAAAGCATCCCATCTCTCAACACTTGATGGGCATTCCCCATCATGTCAACACATGAAGCATCCCATCTGTAACACATGGATGCAATCACCATCTGTCAAACACATGAGCAACCCCATCTGTCAAAACACATGAAGAATCCCAACTGTCAACACAGAAGCATCCCCATCTGTCAACACATGAAGCATCCCATCTGTCAACACATGAGCATCCCCTCTGTCAACACATGAAGCATCACCCATCTGTCAACACCATGAAGGCATCCCAACTGTAAACACAGAAGGCATTCCCAGCTGTCAACAATGAAGCATCTCCATCTGTCAAACACATGAAGCATCCCAACTGTCAACCAATGAAGCATTCCATCTGTCACACTTGAAGCATCCCCATCTGTCAAACCAAGAAAGCATCCCCAACTTGTCAACACTATGAAGCATCCCCATTGTCAACACATGAAGTATCCAATCTATCCAACACATGCACTGCTTTCCATCTATCTACACATGAAGCTCCCCTTCTGTCAACACATGATGCTTCCCCATCTATCAACACATGAAGCTCCAATCTAATCAACACATGAAAGCTTCCAATCTGTCAACACATGAAGCGTCCCCATCTCTCTAAACATGAAGCATCATTCACCATCTGTCAAAACACAATGGATGCATCACCAATCTGTCAACACATGAAGCTTCACCATCTGTCCAAAAACATGAAGGCTTCCTATCTGTCAACACATGAAGCATCACCATCTGTCAACACATGATGCATCCCCATCGGTCGACACATGGATGCATCCCATCTGTCAACACATGATGCATCTCCATCTGTCATCTAATGTTGCTTCTCCATCTCGTCAAACACATGATGCATCCCCATCTGTCAAACACGTTGAAGCTCCCCTTCTGTCTACACATGAAGTATCACCATCTGTCAAACATGAAGCATCCACCATCTGTAAAACACTTGAAGCGTCCATCTGTCAACACATGAAGCATCCCCATCTGGTCAACACATGAAGCATACCATCTGTCAAACATGGGAAGCATCCCAATCTGTCCAACACTGAAGCATCCCATCTGTCAACACTGAAGCATCCCCATCTGTCAAATCATGAAGCATCAACATTGTCAACACATGAAGCATCCCCCATCTGTCAACACATGAGCATCCCCATCTGGTCAACACATGATGCATCAACATCTGGCATAACATGAAAGCATCCCCATCTGTCAACAATGAGCGTCCCCAATCTGTAACACTTGAAGCTCCCAATCGTTCGACAACATGAAGCTTCCACATCTGTCAACCACCTGAAGGAATCCCCATTGTCAACACATGAAGATCCCCATCTGTCAACACCTGAAGCATCCCATCTGTCAACATATGAAGCATCACCATTCTGTCACACATCGAAGCCTCACCTCATCTGTCAACACATGAAGCATCACATCTGTCAACTATGAAGCATACAATTGTCAACACATGATGCGTCCCCATCTGTCAACACAGGATGCATACCCATCTGTCAAGTCACATGAAGCCGTCCCCATCTCCTCAACACATGAAGGTCCTTCTGTCAACAAATGAAGCGTCCCATCTGTAACACATGAAGCTTCCACCAACTGTCATCACTTGAAGCGCAAATACCCATCTCTCCACACATGAAGAATCCACATCTGTCTACACATGAAGCATCCCCATCTGTAACACATGAAGCATCCCTCTATCAACACATGTAGCATACCCCATCCTACAACAATGAAGCACCCATCTATCAACTCATGAAGCATCCCCATCTTTCAACACATGTAAGCATCCCCATCTATCAACACCTGAGCATCCCCAACTGTCAAACACATGAAGCTTCCATCTATCAACTCATGAAGCATCCCCATCTATCAACACATGAAGCATCCCCATCTATCAACACATGAGCATCCCCATTATTTCAACAACATGAAGCTTTCCCCATCTGTCAAACAAATGAAGCATCCCCATCTATTCAACACTTGAAGCATCCCATATAATCAACACATGAAGCATCCCATCTGTCACACATGAAGGCATCCCCACTGTCAACACATGATAGCGTCACCATCTGTCAACAAATGAGCTTCCCCATCTGTCAAACATGAGCGCCCCATCTCTATACACATGAAGCATCCCCATCTGTCAACACATGAAGGCATTTCCCATCTCTCAACCCTGAAGCATCCCCATCTCTCAACACATGAAGCGTCCCCATCTGTCAACACATGAGCGCCCTATCTGTCAAAACTTGAGATCCACATTCTGTCAACACAATGAAGAATCACCATCGGTAAACACATGAAGAACCCCATATGTCACGCACATGAAGCATCCCCAACTGTCAACACAATGAGCGTCCCCATTTGTCAACCACTGATGCATCCCCATATGTCAACACATGAAGCATACCATTGTCAACACATGAAGCATCCCCAACTGTCAAACATGAAGGGGGGGGGGGGGGGGCCCCATCCCCATCTGTCAACACATGAAGCATCCCAACTGTCAACACATGAAGCATCCCAATGTCAACACAGAAGCATCCCCATCTCTCTACACATGAAGCATCCCATCTGTCAACACATGAAGCATCCCCATCTGTCAACACATGAAGCATCACATCCCGTCAACACATGGAATAGCAACCCCATCCTGTCAACTCATGATGCATCCCCAACTGTCAACACTTGACAGCATCCCCATCTGTCAACACATGAAGATCCCCATCTGTCATCACATGAAGCATCCCCAACGTCAACACATGATGCATCCCAACTGTCAACACATGAAGCATCCCCAACTGTCAACACATAAGCTACTCCCCATCTGTCAAACATTGAAGCATCTCATCTGTCACACATGAAGCATCCAAATGTCACAAATGAAGCATCCCCATCTGTAAACACTTGAAGAATCCCCATCTGTAAACACATGAAGCATCCCACAACTGTCAACACTGAAGCATCCCCTCTGTCAACACATGAAGTATCCCCATTCTATCAACACATGAAGCATTCCCATTATCCCACCCATGGAAGCATCCACATCTGTCACACATGAAGCATCCCATCTATCAACACATGAGCATCTCCCATATATCAACACGGAAGCATCCCCATCTATCAACACATGAAAGCATCCCCATTATCAAACATGAAGCTTCCCCCATCTATCAACACATGAGATCCACATCTGTCAAAACACATGAAAGCATCCCCATCTATCAACACATGAAGCCATCAACATCTATCATACAATGAAGCGTCCCCATCTATAACACATGAAGCATCCCCATCTATCATCACATGAAGCATCACCATATATTCAACACATGAAGCATCCCCATCTGTCAACACATGAAGCATCACCATCTGTTCAACACATGAAGCATCCCCATCTATCAAAACACATGTGCATCCCCATCTATCAACACATGAAGCATCCCCAACTGTAACACCTGAAGCATCCCATCTGTCAACACATGAAGCATCACCATCTATCAACACATGAAGCATCCCCATCTATCAAACACTGAAGCATCCCCATCTGTCACACTTGAAGCATCCACATCTGTCAACAAATGAGCGTCCCCATCTTTCAACACATGAAGAATCCCCATCTATCAACACATGAAGCATCCCCATCTGTAATCTCATGAAGCATCCCATCTGTCAATAACACATGACAGCATCCCCATCTATCAACTCATGAAGCAATCCCCATCTAATCAACACTGAAAGCATCCCCATCTGTCAACAATGAAGCATCCGCATCTGTCAACACAGAAGCGTCCCCATCTAACACACATGAAGCATACCCATCTATCAAACATGAAGCATCCCCATCTGTCAACACATTGAAGCACTCCCCATCTGGTCAAACACATTGATGCGTCCCCATCTATCAACACATGAAAGCATCCCCATCTACAAAACTGAACGCAATCACCATTCTATAACAACACATGAAGCATCCACATCTGTCACACTTGAAGATCCACCTTCTGTCAACCACATGAAGCGTCTCCATTTCAAAAACACATGAAGCTTCACCCATCTATCAACACATGAAGCATCCCCTTCTATCAACACATGAAGCATCCCCATCTGTCAAACACATGAAGCATCCCCTCTGTCAACACATGAAGATCCCCATCTATCAACACATGAAGCTCCCATCTGTCAACAAATGAAGCATTCCATTATCAACACATGAAGCATCCCCATCTATCAAACATGACGCACCCCATCTATCAACCATGAAGCATTCACCATCTGTCAACACCTGAAGCATCACCATCTGTAAACACCTGAAGCTTCCATGTGACTTCACATAATCCTGTATAAGGCACTTCTGTGATACAATACCAATCTGTTTTCTCTTATTACTTATAAGTTCTTTACCATTTAACAAAAACTATCTGGTTGTTCCATGCATGTGAAACAATCCTCCAGGTCCCATACTGTGATAAAGGACAATTGAGGTCTCCATTTCAGTGACGTCATGTTATATTGTTTGTCAGGAAAGCAGGTCACGTGTTTCCTGACGCGTGTTTAGTCATATGTTGACCCTAAGCTGTGAGCTTTGGTCATTTGGCCGAGGATTCCTCTGCTTATCGGTTAACCTCTTTAAAAATAGTGATTGTGGTTTAGACTTAGTATTCTTGAAGTCGTTGCCTTTAAGTGACATTATAACTCCCTTCATTAGACAATAGAAATTATTACAGTATCATGGAGTTTACCTGGAGTTTACGTGGAGTTTACTGGAGTTTACGTGGAGGTTTAACTGTCGTTTACTGGATGAAGTAAAATTATTTTTAAAATTTTAAGTTTATTTAGGTAAAATTGAAATGAGAAATATGATTAATAATTCAATGAAGATATAATTTGAAATATTGATAAAGTGAATTTTTATAACCAGGAGTAAGAGCGGGCGAGGAGGTGCAACCAGGTTTGTTGCCGAACTCGCTGTCATCCCTGGTAGTGAATAGCTATGTGAAGTGCAGGTGGGCATGCTAAGAGTATGTTATAAATTTATTCTCGTGTATGTTACACTTCCATATAAGGCTCCCTCCGACCAAAGAACCAGGTGCTAAGGATTTAAAGATCTACTAGGGGCCCAATCATTATAACCAGCACCTCGTTTCAGTGGCTAATCACAAACAAGCGACCAGAGATGTGGATGCTGTGTTTGTCATTGTGACAAGAGTTTTGACAGAACTTGTCTGGGCTGCTGGTTACTCACGGTGCTTTGTCCAGCTTTGATTTCGCTTTTCTTCCACCTTGTTGTTGTACTTGTCTCCATATTATTATATGTAATATATATAGTGTACATATTGTTATTATCAACTTGCTTCTTTGGTGAAGGAAATAAAGTCATATAGCCTATGCTGTCGTTTGCTTGCTCTACTATTTATTCGCAATCACTACACAGTGTGCAGGTCATTCTACACCTGTGTTTATAAATACCGGGTTCAGTGAGTCAAAGATGGTGGTGGTGGAACACATACGTAGCAGTGGTGGTCACGAATGATAATAGATATAACAAGTGGGAGATTCACTTAGGTTATTCCAAATAGAAAACCTCATTAACTTCAAGACTTTTGTTATTATAATCACAGCAAGGTGTTAAAACCCATGGATCAACAGCACTAAACGTGCTAAAGGTTTAACATGCTTGATCAGAGACTAGCAAGGGTGGAGGAGTGTATAAAGGAGGTAGAGATTGTAAGGGCAGTGAGAGCACTAAAAGAAGTATAATCCAAGGATGAGTAATGAATCTGTTCCTATCAAAACAGGTCTGAAGGATCTGTGTCAAGGTGGGTCCATCAAGCATGGAAGGAAGATTAAAGTAAGGGTGCTAAAAGCAGTGACTATATTGGAGGTAAATTCTGCGTGCGCCTAGTGGTTGGACAGGATAGGCTATAAAATATCGAAAGCTGAAACTAGAAATCTGTCAATTATCACAGAGTGAAACCTGCGCCTCTCCATTAGATCACCAGATGCAAAGGAATGCAAGGAGTTGTCTACCACCATGTCATCGATGATAAGAAGGGACCAGAACCCTGAAAATGGATTGTTAGAATATTAATTTGTTATGAATTCAACTCAGACCAAAGTTGTTGCCAAGAACCTAAAGTCGATACCTGACCAGCCGGGATGTGTCTCGTATTTGGATTGGCTGCAGCCACTAGTAACAATATGGTTGATAAGGTTGTTACTGGTTGATCAGGCCTGGTTTCAGGACCGGCCGCGGTGGGCGTTGACCCCCGGAACTTCTCCAGGTAATACTCACAGGTTAATCAGTTTCGAAGGTGGGGAGATGACAGTAAAATAATCTGAGAATAGTATATCCCTGTATGAAATGTACTCATTGTTCTGACATTGCTTGGAAATTGCTTGAACATTGTTCTGAAACATTTTTTTACTCTGTAACCATTGCTCTGAAACATTGCTCTGAACATTGCTCTGAACATTGCTCTGAAACCTTGCTTGAACATTATTCTGAAACATGTCTGAACATTGTCTGATCATTGTTCTGAACATTGCTCTGAACATTGCGCTGACATTGCTCTGAACATTGTTTGAACATTGTTCTGATCATTGTTCTGAACATTTGTTCTGAAACATTTTGACTCTGAACACATTGCTCTGAACTTGCTATTAAACATTGTTTCTGAACATTGTTCTGAACATTTTTCTGAAACAGTGCTTGAACTTTAGCTCTGAAACATTGTTCTGAACAATCCACATGACGAGGGACCACGGAAAAACGATTTCTTTGTTTTTGCTAGAATGCAATACAAAGCCAAAGTTGATATAGAAGAATTAGTGGATGAGGTGAATTAAATTTTTTGATAGCCTGCAAAGCACTAAAGGAGTGTAAAACTTACCACGATTGTTGAGGTAGGCTGGACGAAATACAGATAATCGCTATGATAATTTGCCCATACAGTTCAACTGTAAAAAGACTATGAGTCTATAAAATTACTCGTACAAAACTGTCCGTGGAACACCGCTGTTTACCAAACCGTCGAGGCATTTGAACCATCAGGTGTAAACTGCAAACAGGCTTGAGAATGAGACAGAAAGCGATTAAGACAAGGAAGCGTGATGCAAAGTAACTGTAGGAACTTTACTTTTTTCGCCACCACCAGCGGAGAACAGGACACAAGCTGTCGGAACCTACCTAGAGGAAAGAGAAAAGTTAGGCTTAAATGAACATATAAAGTAGGCAACTGAAGAGATGCCAAGTGGAAGTGAATACTAAAAGAAAAGAGACGGAGTAAACAAGGGCCACGATCACTAAACATCCATTACCAATCCTGTATGTGGAAGGATCATGAAGGTATCATCCTTCCACATTCGCCTCTGCATATAGGTTCTCGACAGAGAAGGAATGAAAAGCACCTAGAAACAGATGTAATCTCTGATGATGAATGGGATCAAGTTTAGAAAGAGTTTGTAGGAGAGGCTGCAGAATATATCGGGTCACCATATCTAGTTTCTAGGTCAACGGCGATCAAAAACAAGATTGGGAATATAAACCGTATCACGTTGAGGAATCCAGGACCATACAGAGACAACCAACATTAGTAAAGAAATCTGGTGCGTTTTAGTACCAGAAAATTTAACCTCATGAGTAGTGGACCAATGGGACCTGGTCGATAGTTTTAAAATATAAACAAACAATCTGAAGAAATGCTGCTACTATGTTTATTTGCTTCACAAGCTATAGACAAAGTCTTTATATAAAGTGATGACAAATATTAGTACGGGAAAGCAGAGACCATATCATTAATAGCTAGTAAAACAGAGCGATGCTAATGGACGCATCCCTGAGGGGACACCTTCAGCCTGGTTATAGTAGGGAAAAGAAATTATCAATCCCCGTCAATGGAACATGTCTTAGTCAATAAGTTTTTAAGGAAAAAGTACGGCACAGCCCGGGGGTCAGGATCGATTTAGGTGCTTGGGAACAACTTGGCTGAGTTGATTCATAACAAAATTATATTCTAACAAGCCATTTTCAGGGTTCTGGTCTTCTTATCATCGATGTCATGGTTGGGAGACTACTCCTTGCTGTCTTTGCATCGGGGATCTAATGGAGAGGCGCAGGTTTCACTCTGTGAGAATTGACAGATTCTAGTTTCAGTTTGTCATATTTTATTAGCCTATCCTGTCTACCACTAGGCACGCAGAATTTACCTCCAATATAGTCACTGCTTTAGCACCCTTACTTTATCTTCCTTCCTTGCTGATGGTCCCACCTTTGACACAGAGTCCTTCTGACTGTTTTGATAGGAACAGATTCATTACTCATCCTTTGATTATACTTCTTTTAGTGCTCCTCACTGCCCTTACAATCTCTACCTCCGTTATACTCTCCACCCTTGCTAGTCTCTGATCAAGCATGTTAAACCTTTAGCACGTTTAGTGCTGTTTGATCCTTGTGGTTTTAAACCTTGCTGTGATTATAATAACAAAGTCTTGAAGTTAATGAGGTTTCTAGTTTGGAATACCTAGTGAATCTCCACTTGTTATATCTATTACATTAGTGACCACCACTGCTAAGTATGTGTTCCACCACCACCATCTTTGACTTCACTGAGACCCGGTATTTAAACACGGTGTATAATGACCTGCACACTGTGTAGTGATGCAATAAATAGTAGAGCAAGCAAAAGACAGCATAGGCTATATGACTTGTATTCCTTCACCAAAGAAGCAAGTTTATATTTACAATATGTACACTATTTATATTACATATAATTATAGGAGCAAGTACACAACAAGGTGGAAGAAGAGGCGAAAAGCAAGAGCTGGACAAAGCACCGTGAGTAACCAGCAGCCCAGACAAGTCTGTCAAAACTCTTGTCACAAGTGAACAACACAGCTTCACATTCTCTGGTCGGCTTGTTTGTGATTAGCAATGAACGAGGTGCTGGTATAATGATTGGGCCCCTATAGATCTTTAAATCCTTAGCACCTGGTTCTTGGTCGGGAGGGAGCCTATATGGAAGTGTAACATACACCGAATAAATTATAACATACTCTTAGCATGCCACACCTGGCTCTTCACATAGCTATTCACTAACATGGATGACAGCGAGTTCGGCAACAAACCTGGTTTGCACCTCCTCGCCGCTCTTACTCTTGGTTATAAAAATTCACTTTATAAATTTTTCATTATATCTTCAATTTGGAATTATTAGTTCATATTTCTCATTTCATTTTTACTATAATTAACTTATTATTTTAAAATTATTTTACTTTCTCCAGGTAAACGACAGGTAAACTCCACGTAAACTCCAGGTAAACTCCACGTAAACTCCAGGTAAACTCCATGTTTCTGTAATAATTTCTTTTGTCTAATGAAGGGAGGTTATAATGTCACTTAAAGGCAACGACTCAAGAATACTAATGTCTAAAATCACAATCACTATTTTAAAGAGGTTAACCGATAAGCCAGAGGAAGTCCTCGGTCAAATGACCAAAAGCTCCAGCTTTGGGTCATCATATGACTAAGACACGCGTCAGGAAACACGTGACCTGCTTCCTGACAAACAATATAACATACGTCACTGAAAGGTGACCTCAATTGTCCTTTATCACAGTATGGGACCTGGAGAGTGTTTCACATGCATGGAACAACTGATTAGTTTTTGTTTAAATGGTAAAGAACTTAGAAGTATATAAGAGAAAACCGGATTGTAGTGTAGCACAGAAGTGCCTTATACAGGATTATGTGAAGTTCACATGGATGCTTCAGGTGTTGACAGATGGTGATGCTTCAGGTGTTGACAGATGGTGATGCTTCATGTGTTGATAGATGGGGATGCTTCATGTGTTGATAGATGGGGATGCTTCATGTGTTGATAGATGGGAATGCTTCATGTGTTGATAGATGGGGATGCTTCATGTGTTGATAGATGGGGATGCTTCATGTGTTGACAGATGGGGATGCTTCATGTGTTGACAGATGGGGATGCTTCATGTGTTGATAGATGGGGATGCTTCATGTGTTGATAGATGGGGATGCTTCATGTGTTGATAGATGGGGACGCTTCATTTTGTTGACAGATGGGGATGCTTCATGTGTTGACAGATTGGGGATGCTTCATGTGTTGATAGATGGGGATGCTTCATGTGTTGATAGATGGGGATGCTTCATGTGTTGATAGATGGGGACGCTTCATGTGTTGACAGATGGGGATGCTTCATTTTGTTGACAGATGGGGATGCTTCATGTGTTGATAGATGGGATGCTTCATGTGTTGATAGATGGGGACGCTTCATGTGTTGACAGATGCGGATGCTTCATGTGTTGACAGATGGGGATGCTTCATGTGTTGATAGATGGGGATGCTTCATGTGTTGATAGGGTGGGGATGCTTCATGTGTTGACAGATGGGGATGCTTCATGTGTTGACAGATGGGGATGCTTCATGTGTTGATAGATGGGGATGCTTCATGTGTTGATAGATGGGGACGCTTCATGTGTTGACAGATGGGGATGCTTCATGTGTTGACAGATGGGGATGCTTCATGTGTTGATAGATGGGGATGCTTCATGTGTTGATAGATGGTGATGCTTCATGTGTTGACAGATGGGGATGCTTCATGTGTTGACAGTTGGGGATGCTTCATGTGTTGATAGATGGGGATGCTTCATGTGTTGATAGATGGGGATGCTTCATGTGTTGACAGATGGTGATGCTTCATGTGTTGACAGATGGGGATGCTTCATGTGTTGATAGATGGTGATGCTTCATGTGTTGATAGATGGGGATGCTTCATGTGTTGATAGATGGGGTGCTTCATGTGTTGATAGATGGGGATGCTTCATGTGTTGATAGATGGGGATGCTTCATGTGTTGACAGATGGGGATGCTTCATGTGTTGATAGATGGGGATGCTTCATGTGTTGATAGATGGGGATGCTTCATGTGTTGATAGATGGGGATGCTTCATGTGTTGATAGATGGGGATGCTTCAGTGTTGATAGATGGGGATGCTTCATGTGTTGACAGATGGGGATGCTTCATGTGTTGATAGATGGGAATGCTTCATGTGTTGATAGATGGGGATACTTCATGTGTTGACAGATGGGGATGCTTCATGTGTTGACAGTTGGGGATGCTTCATGTGTTGACAGATGGGGATGCTTCAAGTGTTGACAGATGGGGATGCTTCATTTGTTGACAGTTGGGGATGCTTCATGTGTTGACAGATGGAGATGCTTCATGTGTTGACAGATGGGGATGCTTCATGTGTTGACAGTTGGGGATGCTTCATGTGTTGACAGTTGGGGATGCTTCATGTGTTGACAGTTGGGGATGCTTCATGTGTTGACAGATGGGGATGCTTCATGTGTTGACAGATGGGGATGCTTCATGTGTTGACAGTTGGGGATGCTTCATGTGTTGACAGATGGGGTTGCTTCATGTGTTGACAGATGGTGATGCTTCATGTGTTGACAGATGGGGATGCTTCATGTGTTGACAGATGGGGATGCTTCATGTGTTGAGAGATGGGGATGCTTCATGTGTTGACAGTTGGGGATGCTTCATGTGTTGACAGTTGGGGATGCTTCATGTGTTGACAGATGGGGATGCTTCATGTGTTGACAGTTGGGGATTTCTTCATGTGTTGACAGATGGGGATGCTTCATGTGTTGACAGATGGGGATGCATCATGTGTTGACAGATGGGGACGCTTCATGTGTTGACAGTTGGGGATGCTTCATGTGTTGACAGATGGGGTTGCTTCATGTGTTGACAGATGGTGATGCTTCTGTGTTTACAGGGTGGGGATGCTTCATGTGTTGACAGATGGGGACGCTTCATGTGTTGACAGATGGGGACGCTTCATGTGTTGAGAGATGGGGATGCTTCATGTGTTGAGAGATGGGAATGCTTCATGTGTTGACAGATGGGGATGCTTCATGTGTTGAGAGATGGGGACGCTTCATGTGTTGACAGATGGGGATGCTTCATGTGTTGACAGATGGGGACGCTTCATGTGTTGACAGATGGGGATGCTTCATGTGTTGACAGATGGGGATGCTTCATGTGTTGATAGATGGGGATGCTTCATGTGTTGATAGATGGGGATGCTTCATGTGTTGACAGATGGGGATGCTTCATGTGTTGATAGATGGGGATGCTTCATGTGTTGATAGATGGGGATGCTTCATGTGTTGATAGATGGGGATGCTTCATGTGTTGATAGAATGGGGATGCTTCATGTGTTGACAGATGGGGATGCTTCATGTGTTGATAGATGGGGATGCTTCATGTGTTGATAGATGGGGATGCTTCATGTGTTGTAGATAGGGGATGCTTCATGTGTTGATAGATGGGGATGCTTCATGTGTTGATAGATGGGGATGCTTCATGTGTTGACAGATGGGGATGCTTCATGTGTTGACAGTTGGGGATGCTTCATGTGTTGAGAGATGGGGTTGCTTCATGTGTTGACAGATGGTGATGCTTCATGTGTTGACAGATGGGGACGCTTCATGTGTTGACAGATGGGGACGCTTCATGTGTTGAGAGATGGGGACGCTTCATGTGTTGACAGATGGGGATGCTTCATGTGTTGACAGATGGGGACGCTTCATGTGTTGACAGATGGGGATGCTTCATGTGTTGACAGATGGTGATGCTTCATGTGTTGACAGATGGGGATGCTTCATGTGTTGACAGATGGTGATGCTTCATATGTTGACAGATGGGGATGCTTCAGGTGTTGACAGATGGGGATGCTTCATGTGTTGACAGATGGGGATGCTTCAGGTGTTGACAGATGGGGACGCTTCATGTGTCGACAGATGGGGATGCTTCATGTGTTGACAGATGGGGACGCTTCATGTGTTGACAGATGGGGATGCTTCATGTGTTGACAGATGGTGATGCTTCATGTGTTGACAGATGGTGATGCTTCATGTGTTGACAGATGGGGATGCTTCATGTGTTGACAGATGGTGATGCTTCATGTGTTGACAGATGGGGATGCTTCATGTGTTGACAGATGGGGATGCTTCAAGTGTTGACAGATGGTGATGCTTCATGTGTTGACAGATGGTGATGCTTCATGTGTTGACAGATGGGGATGCTTCATGTGTTGACAGATGGGGATGCTTCATGTGTTGACAGATGGTGATGCTTCATGTGTTGACAGATGGTGATACTTCATGTGTTGACAGATGGGGATGCTTCACGTGTTGACAGATGGTGATGCTTCATGTGTTGACAGATGGTGATGCTTCATGTGTTGACAGATGGGATGCTTCATGTGTTGACAGATGGGGATGCTTCATGTGTTGACAGATGGGGATGCTTCATGTGTTGACAGATGGTGATGCTTCATGTGTTGACAGATGAGGATGCTTCATGTGTTGACAGATGGTGATGCTTCATGTGTTGACAGATGGTGATGCTTCATGTGTTGACAGATGGTGATGCTTCATGTGTTGAGAGATGGGGACGCTTCATGTGTTGACAGATGGGGATGCTTCATGTGTTGAGAGATGGGGATGCTTCATGTGTTGATAGATGGGGATGCTTCATGTGTTGACAGATGGGGATGCTTCATGTGTTGATAGATGGGAATGCTTCATGTGTTGATAGATGGGGATACTTCATGTGTTGACAGATGGGGATGCTTCATGTGTTGACAGTTGGGATGCTTCATGTGTTTGACAGATGGGGATGCTTCAAGTGTTGACAGATGGGGATGCTTCATTTGTTGACAGTTGGGGATGCTTCATGTGTTGACAGATGGAGATGCTTCATGTGTTGACAGATGGGGATGCTTCATGTGTTGACAGTTGGGGATGCTTCATGTGTTGACAGTTTGGGGGTGCTTCATGTGTTGACAGATGGGGATGCTTCATGTGTTGACAGATGGGGATGCTTCATGTGTTGACAGATGGGGATGCTTCATGTGTTGACAGTTGGGGATGCTTCATGTGTTGACAGATGGGGTTTGCTTCATGTGTTGACAGATGGTGATGCTTCATGTGTTGACAGATGGGGATGCTTCATGTGTTGACAGATGGGGATGCTTCATGTGTTGAGAGATGGGGATGCTTCATGTGTTGACAGTTGGGGATGCTTCATGTGTTGACAGTTTGGGGGTGCTTCATGTGTTGACAGATGGGGATGCTTCATGTGTTGACAGTTGGGGATGCTTCATGTGTTGGACAGATGGGGATGCTTCATGTGTTGACAGATGGGATGCTTCATGTGTTGACAGATGGGGACGCTTTCATGTGTTGACAGTTGGGGATGCTTCATGTGTTGACAGATGGGGTTGCTTCATGTGTTGACAGATGGTGATGCTTCATTTTGTTGACAGATGGGGATGCTTTTATGTGTTGACAGATGGGGACGCTTCATGTGTTGACAGATGGGGACGCTTCATGTGTTGAGAGATGGGGATGCTTCATGTGTTGAGAGATGGATGCTTCATGTGTTGACAGATGGGGATGCTTCATGTTGTTGAGAGATGGGGACGCTTCATGTGTTGACAGATGGGGATGCTTCATTTTTGTTGACAGATGGGGACGCTTCATGTGTTGACAGATGGGATGCTTCATGTGTTGACAGATGGGATGCTTCATGTGTTGATAGATGGGGATGCTTCATGTGTTGATAGATGGGGATGCTTCATGTGTTGACAGATGGGGAGCTTCATTGTTTGATAGATGGGGATGCTTCATGTGTTGATAGATGGGGATGCTTCATGTGTTGATAGATGGGATGCTTTTATGTGTTGATAGATGGGGATGCTTCATTGTGTTGACAGATGGGGATGCTTCATGTGTTGATAGATGGGGATGCTTCATGTGTTGATAGATGGGATGCTTCATGTGTTGATAGATGGGGATGCTTCATGTGTTGATAGATGGGGATGCTTCATGTGTTGATAGATGGGGATGCTTCATGTGTTGACAGATGGGGATGCTTCATGTGTTGGACAGTTGGGGATGCTTCATGTGTTTGAGAGATGGGGTTGCTTCATGTGTTGACAGATGGTGATGCTTCATGTGTTGACAGATGGGGATGCTTCATGTGTTGACAGATGGGGACGCTTCATGTGTTGACAGATGGGGACGCTTCATGTGTTGAGAGATGGGGACGCTTCATGTGTTGACAGATGGGGATGCTTCATGTGTTGACAGATGGGGACGCTTCATGTGTTGACAGATGGGGATGCTTCATGTGTTGACAGATGGTGATGCTTCATGTGTTGACAGATGGTGATGCTTCATGTGTTGACAGATGGTGATGCTTCATATGTTGACAGATGGGGATGCTTCAGGTGTTGACAGATGGGGATGCTTCATGTGTTGACAGATGGGGATGCTTCAGGTGTTGACAGATGGGGACGCTTCATGTGTCGACAGATGGGGATGCTTCATGTGTTGACAGATGGGGACGCTTCATGTGTTGACAGATGGGGATGCTTCATGTGTTGACAGATGGTGATGCTTCATGTGTTGACAGATGGTGATGCTTCATGTGTTGACAGATGGGGATGCTTCATGTGTTGACAGATGGTGGGTGCTTCATGTGTTTACAGATGGGGATGCTTCATGTGTTGACAGATGGGGATGCTTCAAGTGTTGACAGATGGTGATGCTTCATGTGTTGACAGATGGTGATGCTTCATGTGTTGACAGATGGGGATGCTTCATGTGTTGACAGATGGGGATGCTTCATGTGATGACAGATGGTGATGCTTCATGTGTTGACAGATGGTGATACTTCATGTGTTGACAGATTAGGATGCTTCACGTGTTGACAGATGGTGATGCTTCATGTGTTGACAGATGGTGATGCTTCATGTGTTGACAGATGGTGATGCTTCATGTGTTGACAGATGGGGATGCTTCATGTGTTGACAGATGGGGATGCTTCATGTGTTGACAGATGGTGATGCTTCATGTGTTGACAGATTTAGGATGCATTCATGTGTTGACAGATGGTGATGCTTCATGTGTTGACAGATGGTGATGCTTCATGTGTTGACAGATGGTGATGCTTCATGTGTTGAGAGATGGGGACGCTTCATGTGTTGACAGATGGGGATGCTTCATGTGTTGAGAGATGGGAGACTTCATGTGTTGACGATGGGGATGCTTCATGTGTTGACAGATGGTGATGCTTCATGTGTTGACAGATGGTGATGCTTCATGTGTTGACAGATGGTGATGCTTCATGTGTTGACAGATGGGATGCTTGATGTGTTGACCAGATGGTTTATGCTTCATGTGTTGACAGATGGTGATGCTTCATGTGTTGACAGATGGGGATGCTTCATGTGTTGACAGATGGTGATGCTTCATGTGTTGACAGATGGTGATGCTTCATGTTTTGACAGATGGTGATGCTTCATGTGTTGACAGATGGGGATGCTTCATGTGTTGACAGATGGTGATGCTTCATGTGTTGACAGATGGTGATGCTTCATGTGTTGACAGATGAGGATGCTTCATGTGTTGACAGATGGTGATGCTTCATGTGTTGACAGATGGTGATGCTTCATGTGTTGACAGATGGTGATGCTTCATGTGTTGAGAGATGGGGACGCTTCATGTGTTGACAGATGGTGATGCTTCATGTGTTGACAGATGGTGATGCTTCATGTGTTGACAGATGGTGATGCTTCATGTGTTGACAGATGGGGATGCTTCATGAGTTGAGAGATGGGGACGCTTCATGTGTTGACAGATGGGGATGCTTCATGTGTTGACAGATGGTGATGCTTCATGTGTTGACAGATGGTGATGCTTCTTGTGTTGACAGATGGTGATGCTTCATGTGTTGACAGATGGGGATGCATCATGTGTTGACAGATGGTGATGCTTCATGTGTTGACAGATGGTGATGTTCATGTGTTGACAGATGGGATGCTTCATGTGTTGACGATGGTGATGCTCATGTGTTGACAGATGGTGATGCTTCATGTTTTGACAGATGGTGATGCTTCATGTGTTGACAGATGGGGATGCTTCATGTGTTGACAGTTGGTGATGCTTCATGTGTTGACAGATGGTGATGCTTCATGTGTTGACAGATGGTGATGCTTCATGTGTTGACAGATGGTGATGCTTCATGTGTTGACAGATGGTGTGCTTCATGTGTTGACAGATGGTGATGCTTCATGTGTTGAAAGATGGTGATGCTTCATGTGTTGACAGATGGGGATGCTTCATGTGTTGACAGATGACGATGCATCGTGTGTTGACAGATGGGGATGCTTCATGTGTTGACAGATGGGGATGCTTCATGTGTTGACAGATGGGGATGCTTCATGTGTTGACAGATGGGGACGCTTCATGTGTTGACAGATGGGGATGCTTCATGTGTTGAGAGATGGGGACGCTTCATGTGTTGACAGATGCGGATGCTTCATGTGTTGACAGATGGGGACGCTTCATGTGTTGAGAGATGGTGATGCTTCATGTGTTGACAGATGGTGATGCTTCATGTGGTGACAGATGGGATGCTTCATGTGTTGACAGATGGGGATGCTCATGTGTTGACAGATGGTGATGCTTCATGTGTTGACAGATGGGATGCTTCATGTGTTGACAGATGGGATGCTTCATGTGTTGACAGATGTGATTGCTTCATGTGTTGACAGATGGTTTATGCTTCATGTGTTGAGAGATGGGGACGCTTCATGTGTTGAGAGATGGGGACGCTTCATGTGTGACAGATGGGATGCTTCATGTGTTGACAGATGGGGACGCTTCATGTGTTGACAGATGGGGATGCTTCATGTGTTGACAGATGGGGATGCTTCATGTGCTGACAGATGGGGATGCTTCATGTGTTGACAGATGGTGATGCTTCATGTGTTGACAGATGGTGATGCTTCATGTGTTGACAGATGGGGATGCTTCATGTGTTGACAGATGGGGATGCTTCATGTGTTACAGATGGGGATGCTTCATGTGTTGACAGATGGTGATGCTTCATGTGTTGACAGATGGGGATGCTTCATGTGTTGACAGATGGGGATGCTTCATGTGTTGACAGATGGGGATGCTTCATGTGTTGACAGATGGTGATGCTTCATGTGTTGACAGATGGTGATGCTTCATGTGTTGACAGATGGTGGATGTTCATGTGTTGACAGATGGGGGATGCTTCATGTGTTGACAGATGGTGATGCTTCATGTTTTGACAGATGGTGATGCTTCATGTGTTGACAGATGGGGATGCTTCATGTGTTGACAGATGGTGATGCTTCATGTGTTGACAGATGGTGATGCTTCATGTGTTGACAGATGGGATGCTTCATGTGTTGACAGATGGTGATGCTTCATGTGTTGACAGATGGTGATGCTTCATGTGTTGACAGATGGTGATGCTTCATGTGTTGACAGATGGGGATGCTTCATGTGTTGACAGATGGTGATGCTTCATGTGTTGACAGATGGTGATGCTTCATGTGTTGACAGATGGTGATGCTTCATGTGTTGACAGATGGGGATGCTTCATGAGTTGAGAGATGGGGACGCTTCATGTGTTGACAGATGGGGATGCTTCATGTGTTGACAGATGGTGATGCTTCATGTGTTGAAGATGGGGATGCTTCATGAGTTGACAGATGGGGATGCTTCATGTGTTGGACAGATGGGGATGCTTCATGTGTTGACAGATTTGGGGATGCTTCATGTGTTGACAGATGGGGATGCTTCATGTGTTGACAGATGGGGATGCTTCATGTGTTGACAGTTGGGGATGCTTCATGTGTTGACAGATGGGGATGCTTCATGTGTTGACAGATGGGGATGCTTCATGTGTTGACAGATGGGGACGCTTCATGTGTTGACAGTTGGGGATGCTTCATGTGTTGACAGATGGGGATGCTTCATGTGTTGACAGATGGTGATGCTTCATGTGTTGACAGATGGGGATGCTTCATGTGTTGACAGATGGGGACGCTTCATGTGTTGACAGATGGGGACGCTTCATGTGTTGAGAGATGGGGATGCTTCATGTGTTGAGAGATGGGAATGCTTCATGTGTTGACAGATGGGGATGCTTCATGTGTTGAGAGATGGGGACGCTTCATGTGTTGACAGATGGGATGCTTCATGTGTTGAGAGATGGGGACGCTTCATGTGTTGACAGATGGGGATGCTTCATGTGTTGACAGATGGGGACGCTTCATGTGTTGACAGATGGGGATGCTTCATGTGTTGACAGATGGGGACGCTTCATGTGTTGACAGATGGGGATGCTTCATGTGTTGACAGATGGGGATGCTTCATGTGTTGATAGATGGGGATGCTTCATGTGTTGATAGATGGGGATGCTTCATGTGTTGATAGATGGGGATGCTTCATGTGTTGACAGATGGGGATGCTTCATGTGTTGATAGATGGGGATGCTTCATGTGTTGATAGATGGGGATGCTTCATGTGTTGATAGATGGGGATGCTTCATGTGTTGATAGATGGGGATGCTTCATGTGTTGATAGATGGGGATGCTTCATGTGTTGACAGATGGGGATGCTTCATGTGTTGACAGTTGGGGATGCTTCATGTGTTGAGAGATGGGGATTGCTTCATGTGTTGACAGATGGGGATGCTTCATGTGTTGACAGATGGGGATGCTTCATGTGTTGACAGATTTGGGGATGCTTCATGTGTTGACAGATGGGTTGCCTTCATGTGTTGACAGATGGTGATGCTTCATGTGTTGACAGATGGGGATGCTTCATGTGTTGACAGATGGGGACGCTTCATGTGTTGACAGATGGGGATGCTTCATGTGTTGACAGATGGGGACGCTTCATGTGTTGACAGATGGGGATGCTTCATGTGTTGACAGATGGGGACGCTTCATGTGTTGACAGATGGGGATGCTTCATGTGTTGACAGATGGGGATGCTTCATGTGTTGACAGATGGGGATGCTTCAGGTGTTGACAGATGGGGACGCTTCATGTGTCGACAGATGGGGATGCTTCATGTGTTGACAGATGGGGACGCTTCATGTGTTGACAGATGGGGATGCTTCAGGTGTTGACAGATGGGGAGCTTCATGTGTTGACGATGAGTGTGATGCTTCATGTGTTGACAGATGGGGATGCTTCATGTGTTGACAGATGGTGATGCTTCATGTGTTGACAGATGGGATGCTTCATGTG
Source organism: Cherax quadricarinatus (assembly GCF_026875155.1). Lineage (NCBI taxonomy): Eukaryota > Metazoa > Arthropoda > Malacostraca > Decapoda > Parastacidae > Cherax > Cherax quadricarinatus. The sequence continues at coordinate 2,782,484 of NC_069425.1, forward strand.
TTGACAGATGGGTGATGCTTCAAGTGTTGACAGATGGGATGCTCATGTGTTGACAGATGGGTGATGCTTCCCTGTGTTGACAGATGGGGATGCTTCATGTGTTGACAGATG
>NC_069425.1:2783094-2807675 GCF_026875155.1 Cherax quadricarinatus
CAATTTCCCCCCATAGTGTCTCCCCTGGTCCCATCAAATTTTGGGGAGGGGTATATAAACCCCAAAAATTAATTTTTCATCCCCCTCTAAAAATTTCTATCCAAACAGATCTGTATTGTTCTTCAGACATAATACCCTTTTTTATCAACAGTTCAAGTGTCCGGATATACAATCCCACCCCACCCCCTTCCCACACTTCAATCTACTGAACAATTTAAATCCCTGAATGTGACATTCTCAGGCATGTCCCTACTTTTTGAATTAAACCACGTCTCAGTAATGGCAAATACATCTATGATACCTGCACTAGCAACTAGTCTCAACTCGTCCATCTTATTCCTAGCACTGCGTCTATTTGTGTAATAAATACTTAAAGACCCTCCACTCTCTTTACCCTTCCTGCCCCTTTTTTGTTATTCCACTAAACCTATTACTGTCCTTGTCAATCAGTGCCACTGGCTTTCCAATATCCACCTCATTTTTGCCTATTATTAGTTCTCCTAGTACTAAAAATTACTCCCCTGCGACTTCACAGTTTTCCCGCCAAAACCCAAAACCACTAACTATTCCCAGTTTAAAGACCTAACAGCTCCCTCCACTGCGTTGGCCAGTGCTCCCACCCCACACCTAGTATAAGTGAACTCCATCCCTGGCATACATGTCATTTCTGCCATAGAAGAGGTCCCAGTTGTCAATGAATGTTACCGCATTTTCCTCACAGTATTTGTCCAGCCAGCAATTGACACCAATTGCTCTGGACAACCATTCATTTCCAACTCCTCTCCTTGGCAAAATGCCACATATGACAGGTTTCCCCACCCTTCCTCCTAATTATCTCTATTGCTGACCTATACCTGCTAATCAGGTCCTCACTCCTATTCTGCCACCATCGTTACCTCCAGCACTGAGACAGATGGTAGGATTGCTCCCATTACCTCTCATGATGTCATCCAGACGGCTAACAATATCCTTCATCCCAGCCCCAGGAAAAAAACACTCTCTGCCTCCTACTCCTATCCTTCAAGCAGAATGCCCCATCCATTTTCCTACTTGGCTATCTCCATAAAAAACAATGTTTTTTACCTTCCTGGCGTCGTCCTTTCGTGATGCTCCCAGTAGTAGACTCACATTCGTCAGGGAGCATTACACCACTTGTGGGAAATTCGTCAAGACGTTCTCGATGGTCTTTGTTGGGGTTTCTAGGGGTGTCTCACTCACGTCTGCCAATGCTTCCTTGGTGCTCGTTGTGGCATTCCCAGTAGAACAATCACATTCGTCAGGTAGCACGGAGAATTGGTTGGAAGTTTCCACGGTAGTCTTCTGGTTTCTCCCTTGTTTCTGCCTCTCCAACCGTTTTCTTGATCCTCAGCTTGGTTCCATGTTTCCCGGGCACTGACCAAGCTCCCCTCTTAAACCCGGGGACTCACAACAGGAAGGGTTACTACGAATCCTCTTGTTCTCCTCCGTTAATCGCCGTATCTCCAGCTTAGCAACTCTGAGCTCTTCTCTCAGCTGCTGGTAAAGTTGCTCAAGAGAGGGCATCATGGTTCAGATTCACAGAGAGCACACAAACAGGTCTTCACAGAGCTAAGTAACACGTCACCACTGAGCTAAGTACACATCACCACTGAGCTAAGTACACGTAACCACTGGTAAGGAGAGCTGCCTATGACCTGCCAGGGAGGTTTCTCTCGTGGAGAGATACCCAAGACCTTTTTAAATTTCCCCCTTTATTAATACTACTTCCACTATACATTTCGATCAGGTCTTCCCTCTTTCTTCGTCAACAAGTGAATTAACTTGAGTCTTCAATCTTTTTTCCCAAAAGGAAATTTCTAATCTATGTGTTATTTAGTCACCCAAACGCTGATGTTTTCTAACGAATTTATTCCATTCTGAAAAATGAGACCAAATTGAGCTGCATAATCTAGGGGGGCCCTTACCAAGATGAAAATCTGCAGTATGACCCGGACTTCTTTTGCTTACACTTTTTGAATAAACCCCAGAATCTATTTTCCTTATTATACCTTTGGGATTGCTGTCTTGGTTTTTAAGGTTGCTGCTTACCAAACCCCCAAGTCCTTTTCGCAATCTGTAACTAACTTTTACATTATTTTCTTATAAGTTAGGGGTTTTGGACACTCCCACTTCAGAACCTTCTTTATCTACATTTAACGGGATCTCCACTTTCTGACAAAGATAAATTTTCTAAATCCTCCCCGAAATTTTCCCCAACATCACTTTGAATCAATTATCCACCATCTTTGTGTCATCGGGGGAATTTTTCTCATACACTATAATTCCTTTATCAAAACATTTTATATATATAAAACAAAAAACGGGCCCCAAAAATGATCCCTGTGGAACGCCACTTTTACTGATCCCCACCGGGTTTTTTAAAAAACCCAATTTTTGGGCACTCTCTGCTTCCTGTCTGTGTCCATGATTTGCCACGACAGCACCCTTTCCCCCAAGCCAACTGCTACTTTTTTCAACAGTCTTTGTGCGAACTCTATCAAAAGCCTTACAAAATCTAAGTAAAAAATATCAAATTTTTTATCGTGGGCAACAGCCTAAAAAGCATTTACTGAAGAAATTTTAAAAATTAGTTAGACAAGACTGGCCTTTTGGGGAATCCATGCTGAGTATCATTAATCAAGCTATGCTTATCGAGATGGCTTCTTAAAAATCTGAGCTATAATTGACTCTAGAAATTTTTGCCTACAATTGAGGTCAGGCTTTTTGGGGCGGTAATTTGAGGGTTAACGACTTGTCCCCTTTTTTAAAAAAATAGGAATTACATTAGCCATCTTCCAATATCAGATTACACCTGTTTGAAGAGATAAATTAAAAATATTATTTAATGGTTCACAGAGTTCCATTTTGCATTCCTTAAGAACCCTTAAAAAAAACCTCATCGGGACCCGGTGACTTATTTTGCTTCAGTCGGTCTATCTGCTTCACAACCATTTCACTAGTAACTGTGATTTTTACATAATTTATCTTCTTCTGGCCCACTATAAAATTAATTACCGGAATATTATTAGTGTCTTCCTGTGTAAAAACCGAGAGAAAATAATTATTTAAAATCGAGCACATTTCATTCTCTTTGTCAGTAAGATGCCCATAGTTATTTTTAAGGGGACCTATCTTATCTCTGACTTTTGTTCTATATACCTGGAAAAAACATTTCGGATTAGTTTTAGAATCCCTAGCAACTTTAATTTCATAGTCCCTTTTAGCTCTTCTTATCCCCTTTTTAATGTCTCTCTTAATGTCAATATACTGATTCATAAGATGACCCTCGCCTGTTTTGATACGTCTATAAATTCCTATCTTATGCCCTAGTAGATACTTCAGCCTATTATTCATCCATGTTGGGTCATTTCTATTTGATCTAATTTCTTTGTAAGGAATAAACGTTCTCTGAGCAGCATGTATTTTGTTCAGAAAACTGTCATATTGTGTTCAGAAAACTGTCTTCGTTACCCCAGTCAACAGATGATAAGTGTTCTCTAAGCCCATCGTAATCTGCTAAGGGGGAGAATCTGGGACTGTTACTGAGTTATCCCTACTATCATACTTCCATTCAATGCTAAATGTAATTGATTTGTGGTCGCTAGCACCCAGTTCCTCTGTAACTTCTAAATTATTAACAAGGGATTCATTGTTTGCCAGAACTAACTCAAGCAGGTTATTACCCCTTGTAGGTTCTGTCACAAACTGCTTCAAAAAACAATCCTGAACTACTTCTAAGAAGTCGTATGTTCTAAATTCCCCCGTCAAGAAATTCCAATCAATATGACTAAAGTTAAAGTCTCCTAAATTACTACATTATCGTGCCCTTTTGGCCCTAACAATTTCCTCCCAAGTAGTTTCCCTGATCCCTATCTAAATTTGGGGGATGGTATATCACACCTAAAATTAATTTTTCATGCCCCTCTGAAAATTCTATCCAAACAGACTCTGTATGTGTTACTTCAGACTTAATACCCCGTTTTTTATGCAAAAAGTTCAAGCGATCTCGGACATACAATGCCACCCCACCCCCCTTTCCGACACTTCTATCTACTTGGAACAATTTAAAACCCTGGATGTGACATTCTGCAGGCATGTCCCGACTTTTTGAATTAAACCACGTCTCAGTAATGGCAAATACATCTATGTTACCTGCACTACAACTAGTCTCAACTCGTCCATCTTATTCCTAGCACTGCGACTATTTGTGTAATAAATATTTAAAGACCCTCCTCTCTCTTTACCCTTCCTGCTCCTTTCTGTTTTTCCACTAAACCTATTACTGTCCTTGTCAATTTGTGCCACTGGCTTTCCAATATCCACCTCATTTTGCCTATTACTAGTTCTCCTAGTACTCATATTACTACCCTGCGACTTCACAGTTTTCCCGCAAAAACCCATACCACTAACTATTCCTAGTTTAAAGACCTAACAGCTCCCTCCACTGCGTTGGCCAGTGCGGAACTCTATCAAATGCCTTACTAAAATCTAAGTAATTAATATCAAATTATTTATCGTGGTCAACAGCCTCGAAAGCTTTACTGAAAAAGTTAATAAATTTGTTAGACAAGACCGGCCTCTTGTGAATCCATGCTGAGTATCATTAATCAAGCTATGCTTATCGAGATGGCTTCTTATAATCTCAGCTATAATTGACTCTAGTAATTTGCCTACAATTGAGGTCAGGCTTATTGGGGGGTAATTTGACGGTAACGGCTTGTCCCCTGTTTTCAAAATAGGAATTACATTAGCCATCTTCCGCATATCAGACACTACACCTGTTTGAAGTGATAAATTAAAAATATTAGTTAATGGCTCACAGACTTCCATTTTGCATGCCTTTAGAACCCTTGAAAAAACCTCATCAGGACCCGGTGACTTATTTTGCTTCAGTTGATCTATCTGCTTCACAACCATTTCACTAGTGACTGTGATGTTACATAATTTATCTTCTTCTGGCCCACTATAAAAATTAATTACCGGAATATTATTAGTGTCTTCCTGTGTAAAAACCGAGAGAAAATAATTATTTAAAATCGAGCACATTTCATTGTCTTTTTCAGTAAGATGCCCATAGTTATTTTTAAGGGGACCTATCTTATCTCTGACTTTTGTTCTATATACCTGGAAAAAATTTTGGGTTAGTTTTAGAATCCCTAGCAACTTTAATTTCATAGTCCCTTTTAGCTTTTCTTATCCCCTTTTTAATGTCCCTCTTAATGTCAATATACTGATTCATAAGATGACCCTCGCCTCTTTTGATATCCCTATAAATTCCTTTCTTATGCCCTAGTAGATATTTCAGCCTATTATTCATCCATTTTGGGTCATTTCTTTTTGATCTAATTTCTTTATAAGGGATAAACGTTCTTTGAGCAGCATGTATTGTGTTCAGAAAACTGTCATATTGATAGCTCTCTTCGTTACCCCAGTCAACAGATGATAAGTGTTCTCTAAGCCCATCGTAATCTGCTAAGCGAAAATTTGGCACTGTTACTGAGTTATCCCTACTATCATACTTCCATTCAATTCTAAATGTAATTGATCTGTGGTCGCTTACACCCAGTTCCTCTGAAACTTCTAAATTATTAACAAGGGATTCATTGTTTGCCAGAACTAAGTCAAGCATGTTATTACCCCTCGTAGGTTCTGTCACAGACTGCTTCAAAAAACAATCCTGAACTACTTCTAAGAAGTCGTATGATTCTAAATTCCCCGTCAAGAAATTCCAATCAATATGACTAAAGTTAAAGTCTCCTAGAATTACTACATTATCGTGCCTTTTGGCCCTAACAATTTCCTTCCATAGTAGTCTCCCCTGGTCCCTATCTAAATTTGGGGGACGGTATATCACACCTAAAGCTAATTTTTCATGCCCCTCTGAAAATTCTATCCAAACAGACTCTGTATGTGTTACTTCAGACTTAATACCCTTTTTTATGCAACAGTTCAAGCGATCTCGGACATACAATGCCACCCCACCCCCCTTCCCGATACTCCTATCTACTTGGAACAATTTAAAACCCTGAATGTGACATTCTGCAGGCATGTCCCGTCATTTTTAATTAAACCACGTCTCAGTAATGGTAAATACATCTATGATACCTGCACTAGCAACTAGTCTCAACTCGTCCATCTTATTCCTAGCACTGCGTCTATTTGTGTAATAAATACTTAAAGACCCTCCACTCTCTTTACCCTTCCTGCTCCTTTTTGTTATTCCACTAAACCTATTACTGTCCTTGTCAATCAGTGCCACTGGCTTTCCAATATCCACCTCATTTTGCCTATTACTAGTTCTCCTAGTACTCATATTACTACCCTGAGACTTCACAGTTTTCCTGCAAAAACCCTTACCACTAACTATTCCTAGTTTAAAGACTTAACAGCTCCCTCCACTGCGTTGGCCACTGCTCCCACCCCACACCTAGATAAGTGAACCCCATCCTTGGCATACATGTCATTTCTGCCATAGAAGAGGTCCCAGTTGTCAATGAATGTTACCGCATGGCTAATGTAATTCCTGTTGTTAGGTAAGACACATATGCAACAGTTAGGTATCTTTATTATGAAACGTTTCGCCTACACAGTAGGCTTCTTCAGTCAAGTACAGAAAACAGGGGACAAGTCGTTACTGTCAAATTACCGCCCAATAAGCCTGACCTCAATTGCAGGCAAATTACTAGAGTCAATTATAGCTGAGATTATAAGAAGCCATATCGATAAGCATAGCTTGATTAATGATACTCAGCATGGATTCACAAGAGGCCGGTCTTGTCTTACTAATTTATTAACTTTCTTCAGTAACGCTTTTGAGGCTGTTGACCACGATAAAGAACTTGATATTATTTACTTATATTTTAGTAAGGCTTTTGATAGAGTTCCGCACAATAGACTGTTAAAGAAAGTGGCAGCTCATGGCATTGGGGGAAAAGTGCTCTCGTGGATCGAGTCATGGCTCACTGACAGGAAGCAGAGAGTGTCCATATATGGGGTTAAATCCGAGTGGGGATCTGTAACAAGTGGCGTTCCACAGGGATCAGTCTTGGGCCCGTTGTTGTTTATAATATATATCAATGATCTTGATGAGGGAATTACTAGTGATATGATCAAATTCGCCGATGACACAAAGATGGGTAGGATAATTGATTCAAACGTAGATGTTATGGAACTTCAGGAGGAATTAAACAAACTCTATTCTTGGTCAGAAAAGTGGCAGATGCAGTTCAATGTAGATAAATGCAAGGTTCTGAAGCTTGGGAGTGCCCATAACCCTAGTACTTATAAGTTAAATGATGTAGAACTTAGCCATACAGATTGCAAAAAGGACTTGGGGGTTATGGTGAGCAGTATCCTTAAACCAAGACAGCAATGCCTAAGCGTACGTAATAAGGCAAATAGATTACTGGGATTTATATCAAGAAGTGTAAGCAACAGAAGTCCAGAGGTCATACTGCAGCTTTATACATCATTAGTAAGGCCTCACCTGGATTATGCAGCTCAGTTCTGGTCTCCATATTTCAGAATGGACATAAATTCTTTAGAAAACATTCAGCGTAGGATGACTAAATTAATACATAGCATTAGAAATCTTCCTTATGAAGAAAGATTGAAGACTCTTAAGTTACATTCACTTGTAAGACGAAGAATGAGGGGAGACCTGATCGAAGTGTATAAGTGGAAGATAGGTATTAATAAAGGGGATATTAATAAGGTATTGAGGATGTCTCTCCAAGAGAGAACCTACAGTAATGGATTTAAATTAGATAAGTTTAGATTTAGTTATATTAAGGACATAGGAAATTATTGGTTTGGAAATAGGGTAGTTGATGAGTGGAACAGTCTACCTAGTTGGGTTATTGAGGCTTGGACTTTGGGTAGTTTCAAATATAGGTTGGATAAGTACATGAGTGGGAGGGGTTGGATTTGAGTGAGACTTTCACATCAGAGCTTATTTCTTGGGTAGCATTGAAAATTGGGTTTGGCAAATGTTTTGTTAGTGGGATGAATTGTAAAGGACCTGCCTAATATGGGACAACAGGCCTCCTGCAGTGTTCCTCCTTTCCTATGTTCTTATGTGACGTATACTTAGTTCCTAGTGGTGACGTGTTCCTGTTTGTGAAGACCTGTTTGCGCGCTCTCTACGAATTGAAGCAAGATGCCTTCCATCGAACAACTTTACCAACAGCTTAAGGAAGAATTGAGGATGGCGAAGATGGAGATTCGGCGACTGACTGAGGAAAACAAGAAGATTTGTAGTAGTCCTCCTGTTTTGAGTCCTCAGGTCAAGAAAGGAAACTGGTCAGTGGCTGAACAGCAGGGAACGAAATTGATGATCAAGAAGACGAATGGAAAGGTAGAAACGACGAAGAAGAAAGAGACTGCTGTGGGTGCATTGAAAATTGGGTTGGTCAAATGTTTGTTAGTGGGATGAATTGTAAAGGACCTGCCTAGTATGGGCCAACAGGCCTGCTGCAGTGTTCCTCCTTTCTTATGTTCTTATGAAACTGTTATGGAAACATCTAATGATTTCTCCGTGCTACCCGACGAATGTGAGTCGACTACTGGGAACGTCACGACGAACGACACCAAGGAAGGTAAGAATATCGTTGTTGTTGGGGATAGCCAAGTTAGGTATATGGATAGGGCGTTCTGCTTGAAGGACAGGAGTAGGAGACAGTTTGCTTTCCTGGGGCTTGGATGGAGGATATTGTTAGCTGTCTGGATGACATCATGAGAGGTAATGGGAGCAATCCTATATCTGTCTCAGTGCTGGAGGCAACGATGTTGGCAGATGAAGGAGTGAAGACCTGATTGCAGTATAGGTCAGCAATAGAAATAATTAGGAGGAAGGGTGGGAACCCTGTCATATGTGGTATTTTGCCAGGGAGAGGAGTTAGAAATGAATGGTTGTTCAGGGCAATTGGTGTCAATTGCTGGCTGCAAATACTGTAAGGAAAATGCGTAACATTCATTGAAAACTTGAACCTCTTCTGTGGCAGAAATGACATGTATGCCAGGGATGGGTTTCACTTATCTAGGTCTGGGGTGGGAGCACTGGCAATTGCAAGTGGAGGGAGCTGTTAGGACTTTAAACTAGGAATAGTTAGTGGTACGGGTTTTGGCAGGAAAACAGTGAAGTCCCAGTGTGGTAATATATGAGTTCTAGGGGAACTAGTAATAAGCAGAACGAGGTAGATATTGAAAAGCCAGTGACATTGAGTGATAAGGACAGTAATAGGTTTAGTATAAAAACAGAAATGAGCAGAAAGGGTAAAGAGAAAGGAGAGTCTTTCAATGTTTATTATGCTAATAGCCGTAGTGCTAGGAATAAGATGGACGAGTTGAGATTATAATAAAGTTGGTAGAATTACCGACAACATACAAAGTAAAAGGACACAAGTGCAACTGTGACATTTATTGTGGCAACGTTTCGCTCTCCAGGAGCTTTATCAAGCCATGTCCATGTATTGTTTGTAATGGCTTGATGAAGCTCCTGAAGAGCGAAACGTTGCCACAATAAATGTCACATTAGTTGCACTTGTGTCCTTTTACTTTACGAGTTGAGATTAGTTGCTAGTGCAGGTAACATTGATGTATTTGCCTTAACTGGGACGTGGTTTAATTCAAAAAGTCGGGACATGCCTGCGGAATGTCACATTCAGGGTTTTAAATTGTTCCAAGTAGATAGAAGTATCGGGAAGGGGGGTGGGGTGGCATTGTATGTCCGAGATCGCTTGAACTGTTGCATAAAAACGGGTATTAAGTCTGAAGTAACACATACAGAATCTCTTTGGATAGAATTTTCAGAGGGGCATGAAAAACTGATTTTAGGAGTGATATACCGTCCCCCAAACTTAGACAGGGACCAAAGGAGACTACTATGGGAGGAAATTGTTAAGGCCACAAGGCACGATAATGTAGTAATTCTAGCAGACTTTAACTTTAGTCATATTGATTGGAATTTCTTGACTGGGAATTTAGAAACATACGACTTCTTAGAAGTAGTTCAGGATTGTTTTTTGAAGCAGTTTGTGACAGAACCTGCAAGGGGAAATAATCTGCTTGACTTAGTTCTGGCAAAAATGAATCCCTTGTTAATAATTTAGAAATTTCAGAGGAACTGGGTGCTAGCGACGTGTACTTAGGTCCAAGTGGTGACGTGTACTTAGCTCCAGTGGTGACGTGTACTTAGCTCTCAGTGGTGTAGGTGTAGTGTCTGATATGTGGAAGATGGCTAATGTAATTCCTATTTTTAAAACATGGGACAAGTCGTTACCGTCAAATTACCGCCCAATAAGCCTGACCTCAACTGTAGGCAAATTACTAGTCAATTATAGCTGAGATTATAAGAAGCCATCTCGATAAGCATAGCTTGTTTAATGATACTCAGCATGGATTCACAAGAGACCGGTCTTGTCTAACTAATTTGTTAACTTTCTTCAGTAAAGCTTTTGAGGCTGATGACCACGATAAAGAATTTGATATTATTTACTTAGATTTTAGTAAGGCTTTTGATAGAGTTCCACACCATAGACTGTTAAAGAAAGTGGCAGCTCATGGCATTGGGGGAAAAGTGCTCTTGTGGATCGAGTCATGGCTCACTGACAGGAAGCAGAGTGTGTCCATAAATGGGGTTAAATCCGAGTGGGGATCTGTAACAAGTGGCATTCCACAGGGATCAGTCTTGGGCCCGTTGTTGTTTATAATATATATCAATGATCTTGATGAGGGAATTACTAGTGATATGAGCAAATTCGACGATGACACAAAGATAGGTAGGCTAATTGATTCAAACGCAGATGTTATGGAACTTCAGAAGGATTTAAACAAACTCTATTCTTGGTCAGAAAAGTGGCAGATGCAGTTCAATGTAGATAAATGCAAGGTTCTGAAGCTTGGGAGTGCCCATAACCCTAGTACTTATAAGTTAAATGATGTAGAACTTAGCCATACAGATTGCCAAAAGGACTTGGGGGTTATGGTGAGCAGCAACCTTAAACCAAGACAGCAATGCCTAAGCGTACGCAATAAGGCAAATAGATTACTGGGATTTATATCAAGAAGTGTAAGCAACAGAAGTCCAGAGGTCACACTACAGCTTTATACATCATTAGTAAGGCCTCACCTAGGTTATGCAGCTCAGTTCTGGTCTCCATATTACAGAATGGACATAAATTCCTTAGAAAACATTCAGCGTAGGATGACTAAATTAATACATAGCATTAGAAATCTTCCTTATGAAGAAAGATTGAAGACTCTTAAGTTACATTCACTTGTTAGACGAAGAATGATGGGAGACCTGATCGAAGTGTATAAATGGAAGATAGGTATTAATAAAGAGGATATTAATAAGGTATTGAGGATGTCTCTCCAAGAGAGAACCTGCAGTAATAGATTTAAATTAGATAGCTATGGATTCTAACACTAACCCAAAAAGTTTTTTTCAGGTCTATAGAACAAAAGTTAGAGATAAGATAGGTCCCCTTAAAAATAACTATGGGCATCTTAGTGACAAAGATAATAAAATGTGCTCGATTTTAAATAATTATTTTCTCTCGGTTTTTACACAGGAAGACACTAACAATATTCCAGTAATTAATTTTTATAGTGGGCCAGAAGAATATAAATTATGTAACATCACAGTCACTAGTGAAATGGTTGTGAAGCAGATAGACAGACTGAAGCAAAATAAGTCACCGGGTCCTGATGAGGTTTTTTCAAGGGTTCTAATCCTTGAGTCGATGTGGTCAGTCCATCAATCTTGAATAGAATTCAAGATTGATGGACTGACCACATCGACTCAAGGTTGAGGGACTGATTACCACATTCTCCTCCTGTTCTTCAAGATTCTCCTTTGTATGGACTGATGAAGCCACTGTGTGGCGAAACGTTTCCTCAATAAAGATACCCAAGAGTTGCACATGTGTCTAATTTATCAACATGTCGGTTCTCTGAACCATTCATCTACAAACTAGTGAAATGGTTTTGAAGCAGATAGACCGACTGAAACAAAATAAGTCACCGGGTCCTGATGAGGTTTTTTCAAGGGTTCTTAAGGAATGCAAAATGGAACTCTGTGTACCATTAACTAATATTTTTAATTTATCTCTTCAAACAGGTGTAGTGTCTGATATGTGGAAGATGGCTAATGTAATTCCTATTTTTAAAACAGGGGACAAGTCGTTACCATCTAATTACCGCCCAATAAGCCTGACCTCAATTGTAGGCAAATTACTAGAGTCAATTATAGCTGAGATTATAAGAAGCCATCTCGATAAGCATAGCTTGATTAATGATACTCAGCTTGGATTCACAAGAGGCCGGTCTTGTCTAACTAATTTATTAACTTTCTTCAGTAAAGCTTTTGAGGCTGTTGACCACGATAAAGAATTTTATATTATTTACTTATATTTTAGTAAGGCATTTGATAGAGTTCCGCACCAAAGACTGTTAAAGAAAGTGGCAGCTCATGGCATTGGGGGAAAGGTGCTCTCGTGGATCGAGTCATGGCTCACAGACAGGAAGCAGAGAGTGTCCATAAATGGGGTTAAATCCGAGTGGGGATCTGTAACAAGTGGCGTTCCACAGGGATCAGTCTTGGGCCCGTTGTTGTTTATAATATACATCAATGATGAACAATAAAATGGTATAAAATACCGACAGGTTGTTTAGGTAAGGCACATATGCAACAGTAAGGTATCTTTATTTCGAAACGTTTCGCCTACACAGTAGGCTTCTTCAGTCGAGTACAGCAAAGTTGATAGAAGCAGAAGACACTTGAAGACGATGTAATCAGTCCATCATCCTTAAAGTTTGGAGGTGGTCAGTCCCTCAGTCTGGAGAAGAGTATTGTTCCATTATTCCATACAATGGAACAATACTCTTCTCCAGACTGTTTCGCCACTGGATGGCGAAACGTCTACAATAAAGATATCCAGATGTTGCACATGTGTCTTAACTTTCATATTGTCGGTATTTTATACCTTTCTTGCACACTTGTCAGACACTGCAACATCATGGAATCTTGGTTCAGAGGACGTCTACAAGACCTTCACGGCTGCTGCAACTAACCCATCTCTTTGGGAAGGACCTACTTCCACTGGGAATCCCGCCTACCAGTGACTTTGCCCTCGTCTGCTGACCGTCCCTATCCACTGACGCCTATATAACCGCCAGTCTTCTTGTCTTTGCTCCAGATTCTCCTCCACCACGATGCTGTGAACACTAACTCCAAGGCCGAGGACTGATTACCTCATCTTTGTATATAGTTCTAACTGTCTTCCTATTATGTCCTAGAATCTGTATTGATAAAGCCACTGGATGGCGAAACGTCTACAATAAAGGTATCCAGATGTTGCACATGTGTCTTAACTTTCAATACATGGACATGGCTTGATAAAGCTCCTGGAGAGCGAAACGTTGCCACAATAAATGTCACATTAGTTGCACTTGTGTCCTTTTACTTTACATATTGTCGGTAATTCTACCTACTTTATTATAATCTCAACTCGTCCATCTTATTCCTAGCACTACGGCTATTAGCATAATAAACATTGAAAGACTCTCCTTTCTCTTTACCCTTCCTGCTCATTTCTGTTTTTCTACTAAACCTATTACTGTCCTTATCACCCAATGTCACTGGCTTTTCAATATTTACCTCGTTCTGCTTATTACTAGTTCCCCTAGAACTCATAATATTACTACACTGGGACTTCACTGTTTTCCTGCCAAAACCCGTACCACTAACTATTCCTAGTTTAAAGTCCTAACAGCTCCCTCCACTGCAGTTGCCAGTGCTCCCACCCCAGACCTAGATAAGTGAACCCCATCCCTGGTCCTTACAGTATTTGTCCGGCCAGCAATTGACACCAATTGCCCTGGACAACCATTCATTTCCAACTCCTCTCCTTGGCAAAATACCACATATGACAGGGTTCCCACCCTTCCTCCTAATTATTTCTATTGCTGACCTATACCTGCTAATCAGGTCTTCACTCCTACGTCTGCCAACATCGTTGCCTCCAGCACTGAGACAGATAATAGGATTGCTCCCATTACCTCTCATGATGTCATCCAACGGCTAACAATATCCTCCATCCCAGCCCCAGGAAAGCAAACTCTCTGTCTCCTACTCCTGTCCTTCAAGCAGAACTCCTTATCATATACCTAACTTGGCTATCCCCAACAACAACAATATTCTTACCTTCCTTGGTGTCGTTCGTCGTGATGTTCCCAGTAGTCGACTCACATTCGTCGGGTAGCACGGAGAAAGCATTAGATGTTTCCACAACAGTTTGTCCTGATATTGCCTATCACTTCGGGCATAGGAGTGCACCACACAGACTGCCGGCACCTTGCCAAATACCTTTCAGCGCTTCTGGGCACTATCAGTCAAGCCCACCTCAAACACTCAGGTGACCTTCTCTCCCGAATTTCCAACCTGAATGTCAAAAACAAAAGCATGGCTTCCTTCGATGTCACAGCCCTCTTTACCAACGTTCCTACTGACGCTGCAATCAACATTCTGAGACAGAGGCTCACTGAAAACCACGACCTCCCTTTACCTCTTCTAGATTTCATCAATCTAGTGGAACTGTGTGTAAATTTCAACTTCAAGTATCAGGACAACTGTTACAAACAATGCTTTGGGATGGCAATGGGCAGCCCGCTCAGTGCTGTGCTTGCCAACCTCTTAATGGAAAACTTGGAGACAGAGAAATTCAGCACCCTCATTCCCAACACCGTTACCTGGCTAAGATACGTTGATGATATATTGGTTTTCTATCCGAGACGTCTCAATACCCCAGGCCCTTCTCAACAAGATCAATGCAGTTGAACCATCAATAAAGTTTACACTTGAACTCGAAAATGATGGCAAACTTCCTTTCCTCGACGTTCTACTGTGCAGATCTCCCGACAGTGACAAACTTCTCTTCAAAGTGTATAGAAAACCTACCAACAAGGACGATCTTATACACTTTTATTCAACAACCAAGACACCCGCACTAAGAGAGTTCTCATTGGCTTCTTCTTGAAGCTCTTCGCATCCCCAGCCCTTTTTTTTCTAGAAGAATGCACTTACATAACACAAGCCTTTACACGTCTTCAGTTCCCATCTTTCTTCATCCGAGATTGCGACTCAAGGCACAAGCTATCCTCAACAAACCGCCCATGGAACAGCCCCCTAAACAGTTCATAGTACTCCCATGTGGCGATGTTGCCACAAAATACTCGCCGGGCACTTGCTATGAGTAACATCAACGTTTCCACCATAAACACATCCTCTATCAAAGACCTCACTACGAAACGCAGCCCCACACCTCTAACTTCTACAGCAGGCGTCTACACACTCCCCTGTGGGTTCTGTCCCAAGAAATATGTAGGCGAGACAGGCAGAGATCTTGCAGTCCGCCTGAATGAGCATCGAAATGCCTCTAACAGAGACGATGTAAGGTACGCCTGTGTCCTCCACAGAGACTCCAGGGGGCATTTGATGAACTGGAACGAGGCACAACTCGTTCTCACCGAACCAGACCTCAGACGCCGACGGTGCCTAGAAGCCTCACTAATCGCCGTCACCGACACTAAAAGAATGCAACACTGGGAAACTACAAAATTTCAAAAACATTGGCATATATGATACTTAAGCAGCACCAACCCAACAACACAGGAGTCACATGATTTCATCGTCTACCCGTCCTCATCATAGGCAGAGGTTGTTTTGATAAGGACCTGCCTCGCATGGGCCATTAGGCCTTCTACAGTGTTTCCCCATTCTTATGTTCTTATGACATTCCTCAGGTCACGTGCGTCACATCTCACTCTCCGCCTATATAAAATAATGTCTTTCTACCTCTGTATGTTAGAAGTGATCAAGGTCCCAGGACCGAAACGTTTTCTAATAAATATGTTATAGTGTTTGCTTACGTGTCTTTCTAAACCACACTTCTTGATATAAATCCAGTAATCTATTTGCCTTATTACGTACGCTTAGGCATTGCTGTCTTGTTAGGTAAGACACATATGCAACAGTTAGGTACTTTATTTCGAAACGTTTCGCCTACACAGTAGGCTTCTTCAGTCGAGTACAGAAAAGTTGATAGAAGCAGAAGAAACTTGAAGACGATGTAATCAGTCCATCACCCTTAAAGTTTTAGGTGGTCAGTCCCTCAGTCCTGGAGAAGAGTATTGTTCCATTGTATGAATAATGGAACAAAACTCTTCTCCAGACTGAGGGACTGACCACCTCCAAACTTTAAGGGTGATGGACTGATTACATCGTCTTCAGTGTCTTCTGCTTCTATCAACTTTGCTGTACTCGACTGAAGAAGCCTACTGTGTAGGCGAAACGTTTCGAAATAAAGATACCTAACTGTTGCATATGTGCCTTACCTAAACAACCTGTCGGTATTTTATACCATTTTATTGTTCATCATTGATGTATATTATAAACAACAACGGGCCCAAAGCACGTTACAGAGAGTGAACACTGAAACAAGCTGCCTCTTTCCAGTCTATATTTGTCCAACCTATTTTTATGTTACCCAAGTAATAGCTTTTATATCCTTTTACTCATGTACGAATTAATTGCTCTACCATATTGTATTACTTTGGTCACTACTACTACTACTACTACTACTACTACTACCACTACCACTAGTGAACATCGAAATGGTACCTCACTAGTATTGCACCTCACTCTGAGCCTTTATATACCCTCTATATACCCTTTATATACCTCATCACAGTCTAGCACTACTTGGACAGACACATGGCTTCTGCCGAAAGGAAGAGGTCACGATGTTCCAGGGACACGACGGATGACTCGGATTTAGAAATGGACGACTCGGATTTAGAAATGTGGGGCGCAATCCTTGCGAAGAAGTTGCGAGACCACTCCGTGTCATCAGAGGAAGTCTCCAGTTCTGACAAGCCTAACCATGCAGCCAGAGAATACGGAAGGATGGATCAATGTGAACAGTAAGACACGCCGTCCCTCCAAGGAGCAGGTAAACCAGCTCAAATCACCTTCCAGATTCAAGGTAAAGGCTTATGGGGAACAGAAAACCCACTATGGCGTGGTTACACACCTGGAAACACGGCACAAGCTGAGGTTCAAGATATGGTTCAACCTGAGAGGAGAACCAATACTGACTCCTTTCGCTTCTTCGCTTCTTATGACCAGAGCTTTGGTAAGATGGGTAAGGAAGAAGGATGGGTAAGGATGGAAACATTGGAAAAGGGTGGGAGGGGTGGAGAGGTAGGATATAAAAGGTAAGTGGCCCAACCACTTTGGTGTAATTTAAAAAGCGTACGTGAAATGATAAGATATTCTTTAAGGGGTATAATGCTAACCCATCAGAGTCACATAGATATAACAGATATATAAGTACATGACTTTGAATTGGTAGTAATTATACAAGTTGCAATTGTTTTTTTTTTTTTTTTTTTTTTTTTTTTTTTTTTTTTTTTTTTTTTTTTGCGATTGCACAACGGATATTTATGCGACAATGAAGGCAATAATTTTCTGGCCAGTTTATAATTTCGTGACAATGGCTTCTTACAGGTGGTGTCCAGCCATAGTAAATAGCATAATTTTTACATTAGAAAGTTATATAAGATGTCTCCCTAACTGGGGGCGATGATTTTCTCAGTGTACATAGAAGGGTTCTGGTGTTACCCAATCTTCTTCATCAGGGAGGTTGCTCAATATCATGGGTCGAGGGCAATCATCTTTATGTATAAAACGACGGACCCTCTGTGGGAGAGTCATTCTTTGAGTCCTGTGAGGAGGAGTATTGATGGTATAATCTGTGGTATTTACCACTTGTATAGGATGTTCTCTATCTGGCATGTATAGTTCTTGCATTGTATAAAGTTGTTTCTTTTTTAGGGTGTCAAGGCGTACATTTATGGCAGTAATATCTTGTTGTATGTGTAAATCTGCCATTTTAACTCTGTCTCTCCTTCTGGTATCGATAATAAAGCGAAGAGCTCTATTCTGGACCCTTTGTAACCGTAGCATGTTGGTCTTTGTTGTTAATGACATTGGACACAAGGGTATTCGAGTATTGGTCTTATTATCATTTTATACAGATGTTTTTTGACATGTTGAGGGGCTTGATTGAATCGAAAGAGTCTGCAAAGACCAGCTTTGGCTGTGTTGATCATTTTAGTTACATGAGATGTTGAGTGGAGCAGCCTGTCTATTTCATATCCCAAAATCTTGTTAGGGTTTCTAATGGCTACAGGTGTACCTCTGATGGAGATACCCCCTTTATCTTCAATTGTTGATGCAAAACATCCTATCGTGCTAACAAGGACCTTGTCAGGATTAGTCGTAATTCTCCATTTCTTTTCCTAATTAGATGTTCTACGAAGTTCAATATTCATTTTTTCTATGACTCTCTCATACTTGTATTTTCCTGTTACCGGAGTTGATGAGACGACATGAATAACATCATCTGCAAACTGTGTCACAATTGTATCATTAAACTCTGGTTGAGGAAGGTCATTCACATAAATGTTGAACAGAATTGGACTTAGACAAGAACCTTGTGGGACACCAGCTGTTGGTATAAAAGGCTCTGTCGACTTGTCATGAAAGGTGGGAATGATTTTTCGTTGAGTTAAGAAATTATATATTAATCTGAGAAAAGTCCAGTTATGGTCTGGTAGGGTCAATGAGTTTGTATATAAGGCCATCATGCCATAAGCTATCAAAAGCTTTATGAACATCTCTGGTGGCAATTAAGGCAAGATTCCCCTGATGTTTTAGACTTGCTACAGTATCGAAAATAACATTTATTGCATGATTGGTACCTCTATGTGTTCTAAAGCCAAATTGTTTTTCAGTAAAAAAGTGATTAAACTCCATATAGTAGTTCAGTCTGTTGGAAATGATCTTCTCAAGAACTTTTCCAGTGACTTCAAGTAAAGATATAGGTCTATAGTTCCCAGGTTGGTGGATGTCTTTATTGGGCTTACCAAGAAAGATCATCGTAGCAGTCTTAAAAACCACTGGAAAATGTCCTGAGGCCAAGATGGCATTAAAGATATTTACCAAAGACTGTTTACAATTTCTGGGTAGGAACTTTATTTGTTTCATTGTTATTCCAGAGAGGCCAGGGGCTCTATTTCTCATTCTTCAAATAACCTGACTTATCTCTAGTAATGTAATAGGTCTAGTAAGCGGGTGGGTAACTTCAAGAGTTGAAGTATCGATGGAAGGTAGTGGTTGTAGATCATCCAAGTTCTCATCTCTCCATTCATTTACTAACTGATAATGATTATTATTAAATTGACGACTGTTATTGTGGGAGAGAATTTTCTCCCATACATCACCCATCAAATTAGCCTGGTCCTGTGGATCGTCAAGTTTAATTTCAACATCTTCCTCATCCTCGTCAGTGAAGGTATGAACTAGGTAGTTAGGAACCTTGTGCTTTCCCCCTAAAAGTTGTCGGATCTTACTCCAAAATTTTGCTGGTTCACGTTTATACTGATTAGCTTGAAGAACTAGAAATTTCCATATGTCCCGTTTGTGTTGACTAATCATGTTAATTAATTCGTGCCTTAATCGGTGCAGTGTAGCTGCTGGTGGTTGTCGCGTTTGAAGATGCCTTCGACATTCTGCTTGATAATTTCTTAAATTGTCTCTAATTTCCCTAGTAGGTTTATATTGTTGGTATATCTTTGTGGAAGCTAATTGGCAAGTTGCATTAGTAGCTTCAATAATTCGATTGTGTAGGGACCGGATTGCATCATCAATTGCATTGGAAGGTAGATTTTCCAATGACACAATTTCATCATCACCCAGATATGCCCTGAAGGGGTCATATCCTAGGGTGTTAAGATTGGGTTTAGGAGTTACAGGTATTCTAAATGGAGAAGTTTGTAGTTTTATTATAACAGGGATATGGTCAGATCCTACATTTCCACCAGGAGATATACGACAGTGAAAGATGTCACAGTCTCTGTTTGTCAGTACTATATCTGGTGTTCCTGGATGAGGTCCAATGTACGATTTAAAGAATGGGCCTTGAAATGACAAGTTTCTAGCTGTCATGATATTAAAGAGTTGTTTTCCTTTCAAGTCACCCAGTGGAACACCAGCTCCACAGTTGAAGAGGGCAGGGTGATGAGCATTAAAATCTCCTGCTAGAATTGTTGGAATATTCCTGCTTAATATCCTATGTAGAGGAATTGACTCTATATATGGCTGTCTCGGGGGAAAATATCCAGTTCCTATCACTAGTTGTCCATGAGACGTTGTCATTTCTATTGCAAGAATGTTATCTTCATCAACATGAATATTTTTAAATGTATAGCCTAATTTAACTAAGATGGCTACACCACTAAAGGGTCCAGAGCCACGAAACTTATGGGGGAGGTCTTAGGTGATACCCTATCTCAACAGTGGTACCGAGCAGCGACTCAGGGAGAACCCCCTCCATATGATAGAAGCTGGTCCAGAGCGCAGTGTACCGCCATCCATCGGCTTCGTTTGGGCTTTCCCACAGCCAAGATGATGGTAGACAAGGCTGAGGAGGAGATGTGCCAGTACTGTCAGCACGTTATCCAGCGGCCCCTAACACACTATCTTCTAGAGTGTGAAGCTTCTGAGACACTCCACAGGCAACTAGGGGTGATATTCCCTCCCGAAGAGGACCCAGAGATGACTGCGGCCACCCTAGTGTATCATGGGATCAACGAACCAGACAAGCTGTTACCTGTGATAATGACATATCCTCCTCCTCGCTAGTGTCCATAGTTACATATGGTGTCGCTTATGAGATGCACCAGTTGAACTGACCAGAGGGGCGCTTGAGCGGCATGCGTTGCATCATTGTGGAAACCTTTCTCCATCGGGAGCCAGAGACGGGTCATCGCAAGATTGGGACCCGTGCTAGGACTATGGTCTTGGCGAACATTATACATACATACATGTATTGTTTGTAATGGCTTGATAAAGCTCCTGGAGAGCGAAATGTTGCCACAATAAATGTCACATTAGTTGCATTTGTGTCCTTTACTTTACATATTGTCGGTAATTCTACCAACTTTGTTTCTAGGGATGTCTCACTCACGTCAGCCAATGCTTCCTTGGTGCTCGTTGTGACATTCCCAGTAGAACACCCACATTCGTCAGGTAGCACCGAAAATGGGTTGGAAGTTTCCACATTAGTCTTCTGGGTCCTCTTTGTTTCTGCCTCTCCAACAGTCTTCTTGGTCCTCAGCTTGGTTCTATGTTGCCCGGCCATTGACCAAGCTTCCCTCTTAACCTGGGGACTCACAACAGGAGGATTACTTCGAATCCTCTTGTTCTCCTCCGTTAATCGCCGTATCTCCTGCTTAGCAACCCTAAGCTCTTCTTTCAGCTGCTGGTAAAATTGCTCAAGAGAGGGCATCCTGGTTCAGATTCACAGAGAGCACACAAACAGGTCTTCACAGAGCTAAGTACACATCACCATTGTGAATATCAAATGGTATACAATACCTGTCGGTATTGTATACCATTTGATATTCACTCTATTTAATGAGTGGAACAGTTTACATAGTTGGGTTATTGAGGCTAAAACCTTGGGTAGTTTCAAATACATGTTGGATAAATACATGAGTGAGAGGGGTTGGATTTGAGTGGGACTTGCATATGAGAGTGGATAGAGTATCAGAACTTATTTCTTGGTTGGCATTGAAAATTTGGTTGGGCAAATATTTTGTTATTGGGATGGACTGTAAAGGACCTGCCAAGTATGGGCCAACAGGCCTGCTGCAGTGTTCCTCCTTTCTTATGTTCTTATGATCTAACTACTCCAGGGCCATCATTGAATGGGAGACTCTTGCTGCTCCAGCACCAAAACGTAGTGCAGCACTGGCCTACAAATAGTCATATTGGGATGGCCCCATTGCTAAAAAGGTGCTTGCCAACATGATTAGGGCTGTAAAATCGGGTAGGAAGACTGCTCGTCTCCAAGTTGTGACTGCACATCACTCCGGGGACTTCCTCCAAATATTTCCCATTTAGGCAATGGGAATGCACCTCGACCCTAAGACCCTCCATATTGCAGTGACTCTCCGCCTTGCTGCCCCAATTTGCACGGAATATACGTGTATTTGCAGTGATGAGCAAGCTGACCAATATGATCCACCACAAAGCCTGATCTCAGACCGAGGCGAGGGGGCGTTGACCCCCGAAACCCTCTTCAGGTAAACTCCAATTCATCAGTTCTATCATGCAATTGAAGACCATTACGAGATAAAATCTTTAGGCATGACATGCTTGTGCCGGAAGCCAGACATAGGTTAGATAGGGTTAGGTAAGCTATCGTTAGTCTAAGATAGATGTCATTAGGTAAGGTTCCATTATTTTAAATTTATACCCATTAATAATAAGCAGCAAATTAAATTTTTTTACAAAAGGCAGAGAGGCGTTAAAAGTTTTAAAGTGCAAACTGAGAGCAAAAAATCCACAAATCACATTCTATAATAGTCAGATAATTCCTGTTTAAGGTTCATAGACAGTCTCATTTGACTGTCTTAGCACCAGTGAAATACTGACACATTAAGAGAATGAGCTGCTGTGTTTACATAGTATTCACCTCAGCTTCATGGTTCTGTGGAGCTTCAACACAATACTTGTAGTTACATGCCAGCATAGTAGCGACCAGATTCTTGGTGGCTTTATCTCTGGCACCAGTCGACAGCCCCGAGGTTAAGCACATCTGGATGTGGTTAAGGTCGGCACTCAATTCTGTTTCTGGGCTGCACCTTGAACCTTTAATCTGTAATAAGTAGTAGTTATTTAACTGACAGCATATTTTGTGTGCCTCAGTAATTTATTATTTTGCAGACATATTTATGTTTATATTTTGGTATAAACCTTGGTAATAAATACCGACAAGTTGGTTTAGAAAGACACGTAAGCAAACACTATAACGTATTTATTAGAAAACGTTTCGGTCCTGGGACTTTGATCACTTCTGATCAAGGTCCCAGGACCGAAACGTTTTCTAATAAATATGTTATAGTGTTTGCTTACATGTTTATATTTTAATTTTATTGAACATTAAAATGGTATAAAATACCGACAGGTTGTTAGGTAAGACACATATGCAACAGTTAGGTATCTTTATTTCGAAACGTTTCGCCTACACAGTAGGCTTCTTCAGTCGAGTACAGAAAAGTTGATAGAAGCAGAAGAGACTTGAAGACGATGTAATCAGTCCATCACCCTTGAAGTTTTGAGGTGGTCAGTCCCTCAGTCTGAAGAACTGACCACCTCAAAACTTTAAGGGTGATGGACTGATTACATCGTCTTCAAGTATCTTCTGCTTCTATCAACTTTTCTGTACTCGACTGTCAGACAGACAACTGTCAGACACTGCAGCATCATGGGATCTTGTTACAAAGAATTCTTCAACACTTGTTCAACCTTTGGACGAAGACCTACTTCGACTAGTGGATGGTACCACTATGACCCCGCCTCCGCCTGCTTCACCTCACCTCACTACAGTATATAAGCCACGTCTACGGCCCTATGCTGTACATTCTACAAGATTGATGGACTGAACACATCGATTCCAGGTTGAGGGACTGATTACCTCATTCTCCTCCTCTCCTTACGCCTTCCTCTTTGTATTGGACTGATGAAGCCACTTTGTGGCGAAACGTTTCCTGAATAAAGATTCCCATATGCTGCATAAGTGTCTCAATCTTCAACTTGTCGGCTTTTCAAACCATTCATCACAACTGTCAGACACTGCAGCATCATGGGATCTTGTTACAAAGAATTCTTCAACACTTGTTCAACCTTTGGACGAAGACCTACTTCGACTAGTGGATGGTACCACTATGACCCCGACTCTGCCTGCTTCACCTCACCTCACTACAGTATATAAGCCACGACAATCCATTGACACACTCAGTTCACGGAGTTCACTACCTTATCACAAGATAGGCACATGGCTTCTGCCGAAAAGAAGAGGTCACGATGCTCCATGAACACGACGGAGGACTCAGATTTGGAAATGTGGGGCGAAATTCTAGCGAAGAAGTTGCGAGAGGAAGAGGAAGATCCTGCTCACATTGTAGCAGATCTGACAGTCCCAACCATGGAGCCATCGACAATAGAAACAGGTGCGGAAATAAACACCCCACCCCCCGAAAACCAAGAGGGATGGAACACTGTGGACAACAAGAAGAAGCGCCATCCGTCCAAGGAGCAGGCAAACCAGCTCAACCGACCTGGCAAATTGAAGGTGAAGTCTTACGGGGACCACAGAACCCACTATGGGGTTGTTTCATACCTGGAATCACGACACAACCTGAAGTTCAAAATATGGTTCAACTTGAGGGGAGAACCAATATTGACTCCTCTCAACAAGGAAATGTATACCACCTTGAAGAGAGTCATGGAGACAGATCGCTCATTCACCCTGGAGGAACTGGACTCTCGGCAGAAGATCACCAAGGTGTAGTGATGCGATACCCCCTGATGATGCCCATCGGGGGCAGTAGGGAGCTCACCCCAGTGTGGTGTCAGCTCAACCTCAAGCAAA
>NC_069425.1:2813175-2823185 GCF_026875155.1 Cherax quadricarinatus
GTTGCCCACCCAAGGGGAAACCCCCAAAATTGCATGGTTTTGGGACAGAAGTCAAAAGCGCCTGTGGAGCCACTGTGTCCCCTGGAAGTAGGTAATTTAAAAAAATTTTCCCTGGGACTAACCTGTCCCGCCCCCACACCCAAGTCACCTATTTGCCATACTCCACAGCTGTGGGGTTTGGAGCTGCCAGCCCAGGGAGACCCAGAAGACCCGAAAATATAAGCCCTTTTCCCCTTGCTTTTAATTTCATCCCAATAGGGTCGGAGACTCTTGGGGCAGGGGGCAAGTGTGCTCTAAAGTTCCCAAAGAGCGGGGGTGAAAAATTTCACCATAAAAAAAAAGGCAAACAGGGCGCCCAGTTCCTGTTTCAGAGACTCATTTTTGCGACCCAGAGGGGGAAATGCCTGCCCCCCATTCGGGCCCAAACGGGGCCCACTGCCGGGGAGCTACACAAGAAATTCGAGATGTAGTCTGAGTTTCATCTATGTTTTTTTTACTTCAAAATTTTGTATTTTTGAAAATTGTTTTTTGTAAATTGTATCTTTTTTTTAAATAAAGCATAATAGACAAAAATAGGAGGTGGTAGGAGAAAAGTTTTAAACAATTTTAGTTAGTACCTTACGGTACCTTGCCCCAGTGGTGATGGTGACATATATTTTTATTTCTGTAAAGCCCTGTTTTTTTGCTCTCTGTGAATCAAAAACCAGGGGGCCCTTTTCTTGAGAAATTTTTAAACCACAGTTTGAAAAAAGAGCTTGGGGTTGTAACTAGAGATAAAAGCGAAAAATGGAGGAGAACAAGAGGATTCGTGGTAATCCTCTTTTTTTGAAACCCCCGGGTTTAAAGAGGGGAGCTTGGTCGGTGGGGGCAACAGGAACCAACTGGGGATAAAGGGAAGCTTTTTGGAGAGGCAAAAAAAAACAACGAAAACAAAGCTACTGGGGAAACTTCTAACCCATTTTCGGTGTCCCTTACAATTTGGGGGGTTTTTCTACGGGGGAATCCCAAACAACAAGCTCCAAGAAAGCTTTGGGTAAAAATTAAATGAACACCCCTAGAAACCCCAACGAAGACCATCGAGAACGTCTTGATGAATTCCACAAGTAAAAGGTTTGAAGTGCTACCAACAAATTTGTGAGCTAAACTACTGGGTTTTGTTGTTGTTGGGATAGCCAGATTAGGTACTTTGGATGGGCATTCTTTTTTGAAAAAATGGGGAGTAGGAGGCAGAGAGGGGGGGGGCTTTCCTGGGGCGGGGATAAAGGGGTATTTTTAAACCCTTTCTGGATGCATCAGAGGGTAATGGGGCAATCCTATTGCCCTGTCCCCGTGCGGGAGGCAACGATTTTGGGGAAACTAGGATTTGGGGGCCGTTACAGATATAGGTCACAATTGAGATAAATTAGGGGGGGAAGGGGGGGAACCCGGGCCCATGTGGTTTTTGCCAAGGGAGGAGTTGGAAATGTTTTGTTTGTCCAGGGAAATTTTGGTGTAAATTTGCTGGCTGGCAAAACGGTAAAAAAAAAGTGGGGTAACGTTCATTGACAACGGGGGACCTCTTCAAATGGCAGAAGGGACATTTTGTGCCAGGGATGGGATTCATTTAAATCTAGGTCGGGGGTGGGAGCACTGGCAACTGCAGTGGAGGGAGCTGTTAGGTCTTTAAACTAAGAAAGTTAGTGGTACACTTTTTTGGCAGTAAAAACAGTGAAGTCCCAGTGTAGTAATATGAGACTGGAAAAAATAAAAATAGGAAAAAATGGGGTGGATTTTGGGAAACCCGGGGGAACTAGGGACAAAACAGAAAATTGGGTTTTTTGTGGAATAACAGAAAGGGGGCGGGAAAGGGGTTAAAGAAAAAGGGGGGGTCCTTAAAAATATATTACACAAATAGTCGTATGTAGGAATAAGATGGCCCGATTTTGAGACTAGTTGCTGTGCAGGTAACACTGATGAAATTTGGGCCTTAACTAAAAAACGGGGGTTAAATTTACAAAAAAATCGGGACATCCCCCTGGAATGTCACTTTACTTTTTTTTTAAATTTTTTTTCCCAATAGATTGAAGTATCGGAAAGGGGGGGGGGGTGGCATTGTATGTCCGAAAATCGTTGAACTGTTGAAAAAAACGGGTATTAAGTCTGAAATTTAACCCCATAAAAGAGGGCTTTTTTGGATAGAAATTTTTTAGAGGGGGCATGAAAAAAATTTTTTTTTAGGGGGTGAAAATACCCCTCCCCCCAAAATTTGATAAAAGGGGGAAGGGGGGACTACTATGGGAGGAAAAATTTTTTTAAGGCCACAAGGGATGAAACGTAGTAATTCTAGGAAAATTTTTAAATTTTAGTCATATGGGTTGGGAATTTTTTTGATGGGAATTTAGAATCAAAAGACTTTTTAGAAGTAGTTCAGGATTGGGTTTTTTAAGCAGTTTGTGACAGAGTTACAAGGTGAAATAACCTTTTGACTTGGGTTTTGGGAAACAAGGGTTTCCCCCCTTGTTTAAAATTTAAAAAATTACAGAGGAAAATCGGGACAAGCGATCCAAAAAATCATTTTTTTTCCTTTTTGCATTGAAAAGGAAATATGATAGTAAAGGGGTAAAAACTGTACTGGTCCCAGATTTTTTGCTTAGCAGGGTTTAAAAATGGGTTAGGAACACTTTTTCATCTGTGGGGCGGGGGTAACGAAGAGAGCTTTCCAGTATGGGCAGCTTTTTTTAAACAAACATGCTGCCCCAAAAAGGGCTTTTTTCCCCTATAAGGGAATTTTGATCGAATAGAAATGACCCCAAATGGTGAATAATAGGCTCAAATATCTTTTAGAACAGAAAAAAGGGAAATTTAAAAAACCGTAAACAAAAGAGTTTGGGGTATCTTATGTAGGTATATTGACATTAAGAGGGCCGGTTTAAAAGGGGATAAAAAAGCTAAACGGGGCAAAGAAAATTAAAGTTGCTAGGGGGTTCAAAATAACCCCCAAAAAATTTTTTTTCCCCCTTAAAAGAACAAAGTTTTGAGAAAAAGATTAAAGGGCCTTAAATATAATTTTGGGCTTTCACTGACAAGGAGAAAAATGGCTTATTCTTTAAAAATTTTTTTTCTCTTCTGGTTTTTTACTCGGAAGACATGACAATTTTTCCCAGAATTATTTTTTTATATTTGGGGCCCGAAAATTATAAAAATTTTGCAATATCAAAAGTCATACCGAATTGGTTATCAAAAGAAAACCGGTTAAAGCAAAATAAGTCCCCGGGCCTTGATGAACTTTTTTTTAAGGGTTCTTAAAAAGTGTAAAATGAAACTTTTTTGAAAACCTTTTGGGTTAAAATTTTTAATAAATTTTTCTTCAAACAGGTGCAGTGTCTGTTTTATGGAAATGGCTAAAGTAATTCCCATTTTTTTAAAACAGGGGGGCAAGTCCCTTACCGTCAAAAATTTCCGCCCAAAAGCCAACCTATTGTAGGGAAATTTCTTAAATAAAATTTTAGCTTTATAATATAAAAAAAGCCATCTGGAAAGCACCCTTGATTAAAAGTACCAGATGGATTCACGAGGGGGCCCTTCTGCCTAACCCAAAATTTTTTAACCTTCTTCAGTAAAAACTTTCGAGGGCGTTGAAACATGGTAAAAAATTCGATTGTTTTTTTTAGATTTTAGTTAAAGGGTTTTTTTAGGGGTACCGCACCAGAGAAGTTAAAGAAAATGGCGCTATTGCATTGGGGGAAAAAGGTGCTGTCATGGATAGAGTATGTCTCACTAATAGGGAAACAAAAAGTATGCTTAAATTGGGGGTTTAAAACCGAGGGGGGTCTGTAACAAGTGGCGAACCCCCAGGGATCAGTCTTAGGCCTGTTTTGTTTATAATATTATCAATGCCTTTGGGTGAGGGTTTTTTACTAGTGATATGAGCAAATTCCCCCGATGACACAAAGGGTAGGAAAAAAAGATTGATTCAAAAAAGTGGGGGCTAGGGAACTTTAGGAGGATTTGAAAACTCTTAAATTTTTGGTCGGAAAAAGTGGCAGGGTGCAGTTTTTGGTAGATAAATGGGAAGGTTCTGAAGTGGGGGTGTCCAAACCCAGCATTTATAAGGTAAAAAATGTAGAACTTAGCCATTCAGATTGCGAAAAGGGCTTGGGGGGTTATGGTAAGCACAACCCCTTTAAACCCAAGGCACAAAAGCCCAAGCGACGTAAAAAAGGGGAAATAGATTTTTGGGATTTAAATCAAGGTGTAAGAAAAAAGAAATCCCGAGGGTTTTACTGAGCTTTTTAAAAACCCTTTTAAGGTCTCACCTAGATTTTCATTCAGTTTTTGGTTCCATATTACAAATGGGGCATTTAAAATTTGTTAGAAAAATTCAAACGTTGAATTTAAATAAAAAATTTTTACATAGAAAATAAAAAATCTTCCCCATGAAAGAGATTTAAGAAACCCAAAAAACATTCGCTTGTTAGACGAAGAATTAAGGGGGGGGACATGATCGGAAAATGTAAAAAGTGGAAGTGGGTATTAATAAAGGGGGTATTAAAAAAAAGGCTTTTAGGGTATCTCTCCAAGAGAGAAACCCCCAGTAATGGGTTTTTAAATTGACAAGTTTAGGTTTTGGGAAAAGGGCACAGGAAAAATAATTTTTTTTGGGAAAAAAAAAGTAGTTGATGGTGGAAAATCTAAATAGATGGGTTATTGAGGCAGGACTTTGGGGGAGTTTCAAAATTTTGGTTGGATAAATATATGGTGAGAGGGGCTGGAATTGAGTTGGACTTGCCCCAAAAGAGTGGATAGAAATTTCCAGACCTTAAATTTTTTGGGAGCATTGGAAAAATTTGGGGTTTGGGGAAAAGTTTTTTTTGTGGGATGGATTGTAAAGGATCTACCCATTTTGTGCCAACAGGCCTGCTGCAGTGTTCCTCCTTTCTTATGTTCTTATGTTTCCTGAAGCAAGTTTATTCTTTTCTCTGAGGATGAGGATCCCCAGGACAGTTCCAGAGGTGGTACCTCCCATATATATGTATGTATATATATATATATATATATATATATATATATATAATATATATATTATATTATATATATATATATATATATATATATATATATATATATATATATATATATATATATATATACATACATATATTTAAAATATATATATATATATATATATATATATATATTATATATATATATATAATATATATATACATATAGGTAGTAGGTTGGTAGACAGCAACCGCCCAGGGAGGTACTACCGTCCTGCCAAGTGAGTGTAAAACGAAAGCCTGTAATTGTTTTACATGATGGTAGGATTGCTGGTGTCCTTTTTTCTGTCTCATGAACATGCAAGATTTCAGGTACGTCTTGCTACTTCTACTTACACTTAGGTCACACTACACATACATGTACAAGCACATATATACACACCCCTCTGGGTTTCTCTTCTATTTTCTTTCTAGTTCTTATTCTTGTTTATTTCTCTTATCTCCATGGGGAAGTGGAACAGAATTCTTCCTCCGTAAGCCATGCGTGTTGTAAGAGGCAACTAAAATGCCGGGAGCAAGGGGCTAGTAACCTCTTCTCCTGTATATATTACTAAATGTAAAAGGAAAACTTTCGTTTTTCCTTTTGGGCCACCCCGCCTCGTGGGATACGGCCGGTGTGTTGAAAGAAGAATATATATACATATAATATATATAATAATATATATATCTATATATATATATAAAATATATATTTTATATATATATTATATATATATATATAATATATATATATTATATATATATTATATATTTATATATATATATATATATTATATATATATATATATATATATATATATATATATATATGCAAAAAACCACTGTGAAAGAATAGAGAAATTCCAAGCACTTTCGTGACTACTCACATTATCAAGGAACAATAAAAGTAACGCACCAAAGGGAAAGGGATATAAAGGGTCTAGCCCACACCTTACTCTCACATCCCCCAACAAAGTAACACCTGATGCACGACTCATAAAAAGAGAACTCTGCAGCAGGTCCGCTTGCCAAATAACGGTCCTTCACCAACCCACAAACAAACATTTTACCCGGAATAAGATTTTTAAAAGGAGTCTATTGGGCAAAAAAAATTGGCGAACTTGTTACTTAAAAAAAAAATTTAAAAATTAAGTCAAATTTTTTTAACTTGGGGACTTATCAGTGCAGAAGAAAACGGGGAAACAAAAGTACATGATTGGGAAAAGCTTTTTGGGAAACATTCTGAAAAGTCGTGTGGATCCATTAATGCAAAAAGACACAAAAACAATATTTCAAAATATGCAAAAAAAACCCTGTGAAAAAAAAAAATTCCCAAAACCCTTAGTACTATTCACTTTATAAAGGAATAATAAAAGTGGCTAGACCCTTTATATGCCTTTTTTTTTGGCAGGGGAAAATTCTACCTATTGGGTTATTGAGGCTAGGTTTTGGGTAGTTTCAAATTTGGGTTGGATAAGTACATGATGGGAGGGTTGGATTTGAGGGGGGACTTGCACTCAGAGTTATTTCTTGGTAGTTTAAAAATTGGTTGGTAAAAATGTTTGTTAGTGGGATGAATTGAAAAGGATTTGTCTATTGGGGCCAACACCTGTCAGTGTTTCCTTTCTTATGTTTTATGTTCTTATAGTGGAGGTTGGATTTGAATGGGACTTGACATCAGGCTTATTTTTGGTAGCTTTTGAAAATTGGGTAGGTCAAATGTTTGTTAGTGGGATGAATTGTAAAGGACCTGCCTAGTATGGGCCAACAGGCCTGCTGCAGTGTTCCTCCTTTCTTATGTTCTTATGTTCTTATTACTTTTATTGTTCCTTTTGATAATGTGAGTAGTCACGAAAGTGCTTGGAATTTCTCTATTCTTTCACAGTGGTTGTTTTGCATATTCTGAAATCACCTGTTTTCTGTGATCTTATTGCATGAAGAATTGAGACACTTATGCAACACATGGGAATCTTTATTGAAGAAACGTTTCGCTACACAGTGGCTTCATCAGTCCAATACAAAGTAAAAATTGGTAAGGAGAAGGAGGCGTTTGAGGTAATCAGCCCTCAACCGGGAATCGATTTTGTTCAGTCCATCACTCTTGTGGGAAAGTACAGCACAGGGCCAGAGAGGAGGAGGAGGCGGGATCACAGTGGACCTGCCACTAGTGCAAGTAGGTCATTGTCCTAAGGTTGGGCAAGCGTTGAAGCTTTGTACCAAGATCCCATGATGTTGCAGTGTCTGACAGATGTGATGAAGGTTTTTGAATACCGCAACTTTGAAAAACGCCTCCTTCCTTACCCATTTCTACTTTGTATTGGACTGATGAAGCCACTGTTTTGGGAAACGTTCTTCAGTAAAGATTCTCATATGTGCATAAGTGCTCAATTCTTCAAGTTGTCGGTTTTCAAAGCCATTCATTTACATGTCAGACACTGCAAAACATCAGATCTGCATAGCTGGGTGGCTCCCTTACTGCTGGGCATCTGGGTGTTGGGAGGTTCCTCTTGATAATGTTAAACCCCTCATGTCTTGCAGTTTTTTCCCTCGGATTTACGGCACACAAGACCAGGTACCCGACTCGGTCTGCTACTTCACTGCCACAAATAAAACCTGTGTTCAGTGAGAATAGGGGGGGCAAATCGAAGGGCAACACTGATGTGGATGGTCTGTGGGTCGAGGTGTGTGCCAAGGCTGGAGTTGGGAGCAGCCAACAGAAAGTCCCCTGCATGAGGGGCTCTCACTGCCAGGAGGCAGGCTCTATCCCTTTCCCTGACACACTCGAAGCATTGTTGAGGCTATATTTTCCACTACTGGACCATCCCAGTGCGATTGTTTGTAGTTGTTGGGGGGAGCAGGTCTGGTTTCAGAGCCCGTTAGATTATCCCAGATCATGGCTCCATCAATGAACTTCTGGTCCTGGACTCCAATCTTGTCCCTAAGGGTGTTCAGGGAGAATCGCTGCTACAAGCTCCTGGATCAATACACGAGGACAGAAAAGCAGGTAACGCAATCTGTGATGCCTCCTAGTCTGACTGGAAGTGTAGCTTGGTTCCACTGCCCATCTTCTAGAGTAAGGTTAAGTACTTTCGTAAAAATATGCCTCAGGATACTGTCATATTCGTGCAGTCTAGGGTTATCATATGAAGGTGCACATCTTAGGAAATATGTCAACCTGGGCAGACTCAAGCACTTTGTGAGAAGGTACAAGGCATCGTGGGTGTCCAGATTCCCTATTCGTTGTTCCATTCTCCTTAATTCTTCCAGTTTCTTCCTGAAAATTGTGTCGATGGCATTGCTTCCCAGAGGTGCTCCTAGCAAGACACTATTTGTGGGGGCAATGACTGCTGCTCCTGGTATTTTTGATCTCACTGCATTTATCACTTGTTGACTGACTGAGATGATTTCACATTTGGATGGATTCAGGATGAGACCCATTTCCTGTCCCCGTGTCATTACCTGTGTAAGATCATCTAGGAGGGACTCCTTTGTACCTTCTAGTGTGCCATCATCTAGGAACCAGATGTTTAGCTCACTGGTCAGTCTGACTGTGATTTCCCTAACTGCTATACAGAAGAGAAATGGTGCAAGAGGATCTCCTTGTTGGACACCCTCCAATGATGTGATTTCATGCTCTCCAAAGAGAAGCATTGATTCCTTGCTATACCCAGCTGAAATAAAAGGGAAGAGACCAGGAAAATGTTCTTGTACCGCTGCTAATACCACGTCTCTTTTCAGGAGATTAAATGCATTCTTGAAATCTAATTTACCACTGCATTGTCCTCAGGAAGAAATCTAAATCATCTTCCTTGAAGCCTTTCTGTCCACTTCTCCGAGGCTATGGGTTCCACAATTTACACAAGAGGTGGATCCCAGAATTATATTTTATATATATATATATATATATATATATAATATATATATATATATATATATATATATATATATATATTATATATATATATATATATGTCGCGCCGATATGTAAAACTGGTCAATTAGCAAGAACTCATTTAAAATTAAGTCCTTCCTAAAATTTTCTCTTATACGTTTAAAGATATATTTTTTTTCATTAATGTTAAGGTAAAAATTTTTAATTTTGCACCAAAAGAATCTTAAAAGACTTACCTAACCTTATTATAACAAGAACAATTTATTTTAGCCTAACCCAACTAAATATATTTTAGATTTGTTTACAATAATTTAATACTAAACAAACACAGTGAAATATATTTTTTTCGTTAGGTTCAGAATGATTTTGGCGAAATTATTGCATATACAAATTTTCGCTTGTCCTATATGGCAAGATGAGCGTTGCTATTTAAGCCAAGATCGCAAGTTCTGCCTATTCGGCACGACATATATATATATACACATATATATATGTCATATATATATATGTCGTGCCGAATAGGCAGAACTTGCGATCTTGGCTTAAATACCAACGCTCATCTTGCCATATAGGACAAATGAAAATTTGTGTATGCAATAATATATATATAATAATATATATAACAATGTATGTATATATATATATATATATATATATATATATATATATATATATATATTATATATATATATAATATATACACACACACAGTGGAACCTCTACTTACCAGTACGTCCACATGCGAGATTTCCCAGATATGAGCAGCTGCTCGGTCGATTTTTTGCTCCCAGACGTGAGCAAAATTTCCAGATGCGAGCGGGACTCAAGGGAGGTTAATTGACGCTGGTGAGGGGGCTCTTGCTCTTGATCTATGGAATTGGATCTCAGTTGTTTGTTGGGCTTTCTTATTGAAACTTGGGCAATGTATGATGAAAAGATGCTTCTTAACGTACACCAAAAATGAAAGAAATCGAACCATAAACAAGGAGTTCACTTCTCAGACATTAGCCTCCCCTTAGCGGTATATTTTCTTACAGTTTTTATGGTTGTATTCTCGTTTTATTTGGTCTCACGTGAGAGATATACTACAAAAAGCT
>NC_069425.1:2823685-2866981 GCF_026875155.1 Cherax quadricarinatus
AAAAAAATACTTCATAATTTCCCTAATTATCTCTACAGCTTATTTATCTATTACAATTTATGTAATATAACAATTTTAATAACACAGAAAAATGAAATATACACTAGAATGAATACAATACATGTCATTACTTATGTGGCTAGTGGTGGTGACAGCAGCCATTGTTGTTGGGGTTTATAGGGCCACCACAGTGGCCATTCCTGCTCCTGACTACATGTGTAGAGAACCTGGGATAACCCAATAAAGTCAGACAGAGTGACTTATTTCATGTTGTCTGCCACTGCTGCTTCATGTTGTCTGCCACTGCTGCTTCATGTTGTCTGCCAGTGCTACCTCATGATGTCTGTCATTGTTGCTTCATGTTGTCTGCCACTGCTGCTTCATGTTGTCTGTCGCTGCTGCTTCATGTTGTCTGTCGCTGCTGCTTCATGTTGTCTGTCACTGCTACCTCATAATGTCTGCCACTGCTGCTTCATGTTGTCTGTCGCTGCTGCTTCATGTTGTCTGTCACTGCTGCTTCATGTTGTCTGTCACTGCTACCTCATAATGTCTGCCACTGCTGCTTCATGTTGTCTGTCGCTGCTGCTTCATGTTGTCTGTCGCTGCTGCTTCATGTTGTCTGTCACTGCTGCTTCATGTTGTCTGTCACTGCTACCTCATAATGTCTGCCACTGCTGCTTCATGTTGTCTGTCGCTGCTGCTTCATGTTGTCTGTCACTGCTGCTTCATGTTGTCTGTCACTGCTACCTCATAATGTCTGCCACTGCTGCTTCATGTTGTCTGTCACTGCTGCTTCATGATGTCTGTCACTGCTACCTCATAATGTCTGCCACTGCTGCTTCATGTTGTCTGTCACTGCTGCTTCATGTTGTCTGTCACTGCTGCTTCCTGTTGTCTTCCACTGCTACCTCATGATGTCTGTCACTGCTGCTTCATGTTGTCTGTCACTGCTGCTTCATGTTGTCTTCCACTGCTACCTCATAATGTCTGTCACTGCTGCTTCATGTTGTCTGTCACTGCTGCTTCATGTTGTCTGTCACTGCTGCTTCATGTTGTCTGCCGCTGCTGCTTCGTGTTGTCTGTCACTGCTGCTTCATGTTGTCTGTCACTGCTGCTTCATGTCTGCCACTTCTACCTCATGATGTCTGCCACTTCTGCTTCATGTTGTCTGTCACTGCTGCTTCATGTTGTATGCCACTGCTGCTTCATGTTGTCTGTCACTGCTGCTTCATGTTCTCTGTCACTGCTGCTTCATGTTGTCTGTCACTGCTACCTCATAATGTCTGCCACTGCTGCTTCATGTTGTCTGTCACTGCTGCTTCATGTTGTCTGTCACTGCTACCTCATAATGTCTGCCACTGCTGCTTCATGTTGTCTGTCACTGCTGCTTCATGTTGTCTGTCACTGCTGCTTCATGTTGTCTTCCACTGCTACCTCATGATGTCTGTCACTGCTGCTTCATGTTGTCTGTCACTGCTGCTTCATGTTGTCTGTCACTGCTGCTTCATGTTGTCTTCCACTGCTACCTCATGATGTCTGTCACTGCTGCTTCATGTTGTCTGTCACTGCTGCTTCATGTTGTCTGTCACTGCTGCTTCATGTTGTCTGCCGCTGCTGCTTCGTGTTGTCTGTCACTGCTGCTTCATGTTGTCTGCCACTGCTGCTTCATGTTGTCTGCCACTGCTGCTTCATGTCTGCCACTTCTACCTCATGATGTCTGCCACTTCTGCTTCATGTTGTCTGTCACTGCTGCTTCATGTTGTCTGCCACTGCTGCTTCATGTTGTCTGTCACTGCTGCTTCATGTTGTCTGTCACTGCTGCTTCATGTTGTCTGCCACTGCTGCTTCATGTTGTCTGTCACTGCTGCTTCATGTTTTCTGCCACTGCTACCTCATGATGTCTGCCACTTCTGCTTCATGTTGTCTGCCACTGCTACCTCATGATATCTGCCACTGCTGCTTCATGTTATCTGCCACTGCTACCTCATGATGTCTGTCACTGCTGCTTTATGTTGTCTGCCACTGCTGCTTCATGTTATCTGCCACTGCTACCTCATGATGTCTGTCACTGCTGCTTCATGTTGTCTGCCACTGCTACCTCATGATGTCTGTCACTGCTGCTTCATGTTGTCTGTCACTGCTACCTCATGATGTCTGCCACTTCTGCTTCATGTTGTCTGCCACTGCTACCTCATGATGTCTGTCACTGCTGCTTCATGTTGTCTGCCACTGCTACCTCATGATGTCTGCCACTTCTGCTTCATGTTGTCTTCCACTGCTACCTCATGATGTCTGTCACTGCTGCTTCATGTTGTCTGCCACTTCTACCTCATGATGTCTGTCACTGCTGCTTCATGTTGTCTGTCACTGCTACCTCATGATGTCTGTCATTGCTGCTTCATGTTGTCTGCCACTGCTACCTCATGATGTCTGTCACTGCTGTTTCATGTTGTCTGTCACTGCTACCTCATGATGTCTGCCACTTCTGCTTCATGTTGTCTGCCACTGCTACCTCATGATGTCTGTCACTGCTGCTTCATGTTATCTGCCACTGCTACCTCATGTTGTCTGCCACTGTTGCTTCATGTTGTCTGTCACTGCTACCTCATGATGTCTGCCACTGCTGCTTCATGTTGTCTGTGACTGCTGCTTCATGTTGTCTGTCACTGATGCTTCATGTGTCTGCCACTGCTACCTCATGATGTCTGCCACTACTGCTTCATGCTGTCTGCCACTGCTGCTTCATGTTGTCTGTCACTGCTGCTTCATGTGTCTGCCACTGCTGCTTCATGTTGTCTGCCACTGCTGCTTCATGTTGTCTGTCACTGCTGCTTCATGTTGTCTGTCACTGCTGCTTCATGTTGTCTGTCACTGCTACCTCATGTTGTCTGCCACTGCTGCTTCATGTCTGCCACTGCTGCTTCATGTTGTCTGCCACTGCTGCTTCATGTTGTCTGCCACTGCTGCTTCATGTTGTCTGCCACTGCTGCTTCATGTTGTCTGCCACTGATGCTTCATGTTGTCTGCCACTGCTGCTTCATGTTGTCTGTCACTGCTGCTTCATGTTGTCTGTCACTGCTACCTCATGTTGTCTGTCACTGCTGCTTCATGTTGTCTGCCACTGCTGCTTCATGTTGTCTGTCACTGCTACCTCATGTTGTCTGTCACTGCGGCTTCATGTTGTCTGCCACTGCTGCTTCATGTTGTCTGCCACTGCTGCTTCATGTTGTCTGTCACTGCTGCTTCATGTTGTCTGTCACTGCTGCTTCATGTTGTCTGTCACTGCTGCTTCATGTTGTCTGTCACTGCTACCTCATGTTGTCTGCCACTGCTGCTTCATGTTGTCTGTCACTGCTGCTTCATGTTGTCTGCCACTGCTGCTTCATGTTGTCTGTCACTGCTACCTCATGTTGTCTGTCACTGCTGCTTCATGTTGTCTGCCACTGCTGCTTCATGTTGTCTGCCACTGCTGCTTCATGTTGTCTGTCACTGCTGCTTCATGTTGTCTGTCACTGCTGCTTCATGTTGTCTGTCACTGCTACCTCATGTTGTCTGCCACTGCTGCTTCATGTTGTCTGCCACTGCTGCTTCATGTTGTCTGCCACTGCTGCTTCATGTTGTCTGTCACTGCTGCTTCATGTTGTCTGCTACTGCTACCTCATGTTGTCTGTCACTGCTGCTTCATGTTGTCTGTCACTGCTACCTCATGATGTCTGCCACTGCTGCTTCATGTTGTCTGTCACTGCTACCTCATGATGTCTGCCACTGCTGCTTCATGCTGTCTGCCACTGCTGCTTCATGCTGTCTGCCACTGCTACTTCATAATGTCTGCCACTGCTGCTTCATGTTGTCTGTCACTGCTACCTCATATTGTCTGTCACTGCTGCTTCATGTTGTCTGTCACTGCTGCTTCATGTTGTCTGCCACTGCTGCTTCATGTTGTCTGTCACTGCTACCTCATGTTGTCTGTCACTGCTGCTTCATGTTGTCTGTCACTGCTACCTCATGATGTCTGCCACTGCTACTTCATAATGTTTTCCACTGCTGCTTCATGTTGTCTGCCACTGCTACCTCATGTTGTCTGTCACTGCTGCTTCATGTTGTCTGTCACTGCTACCTCATGATGTCTGCCACTGCTGCTTCATGTTGTCTGTCACTGCTACCTCATGATGTCTGCCACTGCTGCTTCATGCTGTCTGCCACTGCTTCCTCATAATGTCTGCCACTGCTGCTTCATGTTGTCTGCCACTGCTGCTTCATGTCTGCCACTGCTACCTCATAATGTCTGCCACTGCTGCTTCATGTTGTCTGCCACTGCTGCTTCATGTTGTCTGCCACTGCTACCTCATGATGTCTGCCTCTGCTGCTTCATGTTGTCTGCCACTGCTACCTTATAATGTCTGCCACTGCTGCTTCATGTTGTCTGCCACTCTTACCTCATAATGTCTGCCACTGCTGCTTCATGTTGTCTGTCACTGCTGCTTCATGTTGTCTGTCACTGCTGCTTCATGTTGTCTGTCACTGCTGCTTCATGTTGTCTGCCACTCTTACCTCATAATGTCTGCCACTGCTGCTTCATGTTGTCTGTCACTGCTGCTTCATGTCTGCCACTGCTGCTTCATGTTGTCTGCCACTGTTACCTCATAATGTCTGCCACTGCTGCTTCATGTTGTCTGCCACTGCTGCTTCATGTCTGCCACTGCTACCTCATAGTGTCTGCCACTGCTGCTTCATGTTGTCTGCCACTGCTGCTTCATGTTGTCTGCCACTGCTACTTTTTAATGTCTGCCACTGCTGCTTCATGTTGTCTGCCACTCTTACCTCATAATGTCTGCCACTGCTGCTTCATGTTGTCTGCCACTGCTACCTCATAATGTCTGCCACTGCTGCTTCATGTTGTCTGCCACTGCTACCTCATGATGTCTGCCACTGCTGCTTCATGTTGTCTGCCACTGCTACCTCATAATGTCTGCCACTGCTGCTTCATGTTGTCTGCCACTGCTACCTCATGATGTCTACCAATGATGTTGCTAAACAATCGAATATTTCTGCAATTTTGAATTCAATTTCAAGGTACTTTTCATCGTGAAGTCAATTAAAATCAGATTTATTTTTGTAGTATATCTCTCACATGAGACCAAATAAAACGAGAATACAACCATAAAAACTATAAGAAAATATACCGCTAAGGGGAGGCTAATGTCTGAGAAGTGAACTCCCTTTTTTATGGTTCGATTTCTTTCATTTTTGGTGTACGTTAAGAAGCATCTTTTCATCATACATTGCCCAAGTTTCAATAAGGAAAGCCCAACAAACAACTGAGATCCAATTTCATAGATCAAGAGCAAGAGCCCCCTCACCAGCGTCAATTAACCTCCCTTGAGTCCCGCTCGCATCTGGAAATTTTGCTCACGTCTGGGAGCAAAAAATCGACCGAGCAGCTGCTCATATCTGGGAAATCTCGCATGTGGACGTACTGTAAGTAGAGGTTTTCCACTGTTAGTGTATATATATATTTATAAAATTTTATATATATATTATAATATAAATATATATTATAAAATATATATATATATATATATTTTATATATATATATATATATACATACATTTTTTATATATATTATTATATATATATTATTGCATACACAAATTTTCATTTGTCCTATATGGCAAGATGAGCGTTGGTATTTAAGCCAAGATCGCAATTCTGCCTATTCGGCCACGACATAATATATATGACATATATATATGTGTATATATATATGTCGTGCCGAATAGGCAGAACTTGCGATCTTGGCTTAAATAGCAACACTCATCTTGCCATATGGGACAAGCGAAAATTTGTATATGCAATAATTTCGCCAAAATCATTCTGAACATAACGAAAAAAAATATTTCACTGTGTTTGTTTAGTATTAATTATTGTTTACTGGAGTTTACCTGGAGGAGAGTTCCGGGGGTCAACCCCCCCGCGGCCGGTCTGAGACCAGGCCTCCGGGTGGATCAGAGCCTGATCAACCAGGCTGTTGCTGCTGGCTGCACGCAAACCAACATACGAGCCACAGCCCGGCTGATCCGGAACTGACTTTAGGTGCTTGTCCAGTGCCAGCTTGAAGACTGCCAGGGGTCTGTTGGTAATCCCCCCTTTTGTGGGGCTGGGAGGCAGTTGAACGTCTCGGGCCTGACACTTATTGTATGGTCTCTTAACGTGCAAGTGACACCCCTGCTTTCATTGGGGGGATGGTGCATCGTCTGCCAAGTCTTTTGCTTTCGTAGTGGTGATTTTCGTGTGCAAGTTCGGTACTAGTCCCCCTAGGATTTTCCAGGTGTATATAATATGTATCTCTCCCCCTGCGTTCCAGGGAAAAACAGGTTTAGGAACCTCAAGGGGCTCCCCAAAATTTGAGGTGTTTTATCTCCGTTATGCGCGCCGTGAAAGTTCTCTGTACATTTCTAGGTCGGCAATTTCACCTGCCTTGAAAGTGCTGTTAGTGTGCAGCAATATTCCAGCCTAGATAGAACCAAGTGACCTGAAGAGTGTCATCATGGGGTTGGCCTCCCTAGTTTTGAAGGGTTTTCATTATCCATCCTGTCATTTTTCTAGCAGATGCGATTGATACAATGTTATGGTCCTTGAAGTGAGATCCTCCGACATGATCACTCCCAGGTCTTTGACGTTGGTGTTTCGCTCTATTTTGTGGCCAGAATTTGTTTTGTACTCTGATGAAGATTTAATTTCCTCATGTTTACCATATCTGAGTAATTGAATTTCTCATCGTTGAACTTCATATTGTTTTCTGCAGCCCACTGAAAGATTTGGTTGATGTCTGCCTGGAGCTTTGCAGTGTCTGCAATGGAAGACACTGTCATGCAGATTCGGGTGTCATCTGCAAAGGAAGACACGGTGCTGTGGCTGACATCCTTGTCTATGTCGGATATAAGGATGAGGAACAAGATGGGAGCGAGTACTGTGCCTTGTGGAACAGAGCTTTTCACCGTAGCTGCCTCGGACTTTACTCTGTGACGACTACTCTCTGTGTTCTGTTAGTGAGGAAATTATAGATCCATCGACCGACTTTTCCTGTTATTCCTTTAGCACGCATTTTGTGCGCTATTACGCCATGGGTTAGGCTAAAATAAATTGTTCTTGTTATAATAAGGTTAGGTAAGTCTTTTAAGATTCTTTTGGTGCAAAATTAAAAATTTTTACATTAACATTAATGAAAAAAAAAATATCTTTAAACGTATAGAGAAAAATTTTAGGAAGGACTTAATTTAAATGAGTTCTTGCTAATTGACCAGTTTTACATATTCGGCACGACATATATATATATATATATATATATATATAATATATATATATATATAATAATAAATATATATATATATATAATATATATATATATATATATATATATATTAATATATATGTATATATATATATATGTATATATATATATATATATATATATATATATTAATATATATATATATATATATATATATATATATATATATATATATATATATATTATGGGATCCACCTCTTGTGTAAATTGTGGAACCATAGCCTCGGAGAAGTGGACAGAAAGGCTTCAAGGAAGAAGATTTAGATTTCTTCCTGAGGACAATGCAGTGGTAAATTAGATTTCAAGAATGCATTTAATCTCCTGAAAAGAGACGTGGTATTAGCAGCAGTACAAGAACATTTTCCTGGTCTCTACCCTTTTATTTCAGCTGGGTATAGCAAGGAATCAATGCTTCTCTTTGGAGAGCATGAAATCACATAATCGGAGGGTGTCCGACAAGGAGATCATCTTGCACCATTTCTCTTCTGTATAGCAGTTTGGGATCTCACAGTCAGACTGACCAGTGAGCTAAACATCTGGTTCCTAGATGATGGCACACTAGAAGGTACAAAGGAGTCCCTCCTAGATGATCTTACACAGGTAATGACACGGGGACAAGAAATGGGTCTCATCCTGAATCCATCCAAATGTGAAATCATCTCCGTCAGTCAACAAGTGATAAATACAGTGAGATCAAAAATACCAGGAGCAGCAGTCATTGCCCCCACAAATAGTGTCTTGCTAGGAGCACCTCTGGGAAGCAATGCCATCGACACAATTTTCAGGAAGAAACTGGAAGAATTAAGGAGAATGGAACAACGAATAGGGAATCTGGACACCCACGATGCCTTGTACCTTCTCACAAAGTGCTTGAGTCTGCCCAGGTTGACATATTTCCTAAGATGTGCACCTTCATATGATAACCCTAGACTGCACGAATATGACAGTATCCTGAGGCATATTTTTACGAAAGTACTTAACCTTACTCTAGAAGATGGGCAGTGGAACCAAGCTACACTTCCAGTCAGACTAGGAGGCATCACAGATTGCGTTACCTGCTTTTCTGTCCTCGTGTATTGCATCCAGAGAGCTTGTAGCAGCGATTCTCCCTGAACATCTTAGGGACAAGATTGGAGTCCAGGACCAGAAGTTCATTGATGGAGCCATGATCTGGGATAATCTAATGGGCTCTGAAACCAGACCTGCTCCCCCCAACAACTACAAACAATCGCACTGGGATGGTCCAGTAGTGGAAAATATAGCCTCAACAATGCTTCAGAGTGTGTCAGGGAAGGATAGAGCCTGCCTCCTGGCAGTGAGAGCCCCTCATGCAGGGGACTTTCTGTTGGCTGCTCCCAACTCCAGCCTTGGCACACACCTCGACCCACAGACCATCCACATCAGTGTTGCCCTTCGATTTGCCGCCCCTATTCTCACTGAACACAGGTGTATTTGTGGCAGTGAAGTAGCAGACCGAGTCGGGTACCATGGTCTTGTGTGCCGTAAATCCGAGGGAAAGACTGCAAGACATGAGGAGGTTTAACATTATCAAGAGGAACCTCCCAACAGCCAGATGCCCAGCAGTAAGGGAGCCACCCCAGCTATGCAGATCTGATGTTGCAGTGTCTGACATGTGATGAATGGCTTTGAAAACCGACAACTTGAAGAATTGAGACACTTATGCAACATATGAGAATCTTTACTGAAGAAACGTTTCACCACACAGTGGCTTCATCAGTCCAATACAAAGTAGAAATGGGTAAGGAGAGGAGGCGTTTTTCAAAGTTGTCGGTTTTCAAA
The DNA here is from genome assembly GCF_026875155.1 of Cherax quadricarinatus. Lineage (NCBI taxonomy): Eukaryota > Metazoa > Arthropoda > Malacostraca > Decapoda > Parastacidae > Cherax > Cherax quadricarinatus. The sequence goes on from NC_069425.1 coordinate 2,832,838, forward strand.
ACCATTCATCACATCTGTCAGACACTGCAACATCATGGGATCTTGGTACAAAGACTTCAACGCTTGCCCAACCTTAGGACAATGACCTACTTGCACTAGTGGCAGGTCCCACTGTGATCCCGCCTCCTCCTCCTCTCTGGCCCTGTGCTGTACTTCCTACAAGAGTGATGGACTGAACACATCGATTCCAGGTTGAGGGTCTGATTACCTCAAACGCCTCCTCTCCTTACCAATTTTTACTTTGTATTGGACTGATGAAGCCACTGTGTAGCGAAACGTTTCTTCAATAAAGATTCCCATGTGTTGCATAAGTGTCTCAATTCTTCATGCAATAAGATCACAGAAAACAGGTGATTTCAGAATATGCAAAACAACCACTGTGAAAGAATAGAGAAATTCCAAGCACTTTCGTGACTACTCACATTATCAAGGAACAATAAAAGTAATGCATCAAAAGAAGGCATATAAAGGGTCTAGACCACTTTTATTATTCCTTGATAATGTGAATAGTCACATAAGCGCTTGGAATTTCTCTATTCTTTCACAGTGGTTGTTTTGCAAATTCTGAAATCATCTGTTTTATGTGATCTTATTGCATTAATGGATACCACACGACTTTTCAGAATGTTCTCAATAAGCTTTCCTAATCATGTATCTTTTGTTTCCCAGTTTTCTTCTGCACTGATCAAGTCCCACAAGTTAAAAATTCGACTTAATTTAAAATTTTTTTTTTTAAATGAACAAGTTCTGCCCAAGTCTTTTTTGCCCAATAGACTCCTTAAAAGTATTAATTCTCGTGTAGAATAGTTTGTTTGTGGGTTGTGTGAAGGACCTGTCTAGTTTGGCAAGCGGACCTGCTTCAGAGTTCTCTTTCTTATGAGTCGTGCATCAGGTGTTACTTTGTTGTGGGATGTGAGAGTAAGGTGTGGGCTAGACCCTTTATATGCCTTCCTTTGGTGCGTTACTTTTATTGTTCCTTGATAATGTGAGTAGTCACGAAAGTGCTTGGAATTTCTCTATTCTTTCACAGTGGTTGTTTTGCATATATATATATATATATATATATATATATATATATATAACTTGCTTCAGGAAACATAAGAACATAAGAAAGGAGGAACACTGCAGCAGGCCTGTTGGCACATACTAGGTAGATCCTTTACAATCCATCCCACTAACAAAACATTTGCCCAACCCAATTTTCAATGCTACCCAAGAAATAAGGTCTGGTAATTCTATCCACTCATTTGCAAGTCCAACTCAAGTCCAGCCCCTCTCACTCATATATTTATCCAACCTAAATTTGAAACTACCCAAAGTCCTAGCCTCAATAACCCATCTAGTTAGATTGTTCCACTCATCAACTACTCTATTTCCAAACCAATACTTTCCTATGTCCTTTCTAAACCTAAACTTGTCTAATTTAAACCCATTACTGCGGGTTCTCTCTTGGAGAGATATCCTCAAGACCTTATTAATATCCCCTTTATTAATACCCATCTTCCACTTATACACTTCGATCATGTCTCCCCTCATTCTTCGTCTAACAAGCGAATGTAATTTAAGGGTCTTCAATCTCTCTTCATAGGGAAGATTTCTAATTCTATGTATTAATTTAGTCATTCTACGCTGAATGTTTTCTAACGAATTTATGTCCATTCTGTAATATGGAGACCAGAACTGAGATGCATAATCTAGGTGAGGCCTTACTAATGATGTATAAAGCTGCAGTATAACCTCTGGACTTCTGTTTCTTACACTTCTTGATATAAATCCCAATAATCTATTTGCCTTATTACGTACGCTTAGGCATTGCTGTCTTGGTTTAAGGTTGCTGCTCACCATAACCCCCAAGTCCTTTTCGCAATCTGTATGGCTAAGTTCTACATTATTTACCTTATAAATGCTAGGGTTATGGACACTCCCGAGCTTCAGAACCTTGCATTTATCTACACTAAACTGCATCTGCCACTTTTCTGACCAAGAATAGAGTTTGTCTAAATCCTCCTGAAGTTCCATAACATCTACGTTTGAATCAATTATCCTACCTATCTTTGTGTCATCGGCGAATTTGCTCATATCACTAGTAATACCCTCATCAAGGTCATTGATATATATTATAAACAACAACAGGCCTAAGACTGATCCCTGTGGAACGCCACTTGTTACAGATCCCCACTCGGATTTAACCCCATTTAAGCATACTCTCTGCTTCCTATTAGTGAGACATGACTCTATCCATGACAGCACTTTTCCCCCAATGCAATGAGCTGCCACTTTCTTTAACAGTCTCTGGTGCGGTACTCTATCAAAAGCCTTACTAAAATCTAAATAAACAATATCGAATTCTTTACCATGATCAACGACCTCGAAAGCTTTACTGAAGAAGGTTAATAAATTAGTTAGGCAGGAACGGCCCCTCGTGAATCCATGCTGAGTATCATTAATCAAGCTGTGCTTATCCAGATGGCTTCTTATATTATCAGCTATAATTGACTCTAGTAATTTGCCTACAATTGAGGTTAGGCTTATTGGGCGGTAATTTGACGGTAACGACTTGTCCCCTGCTTTAAAAATAGGAATTACATTAGCCATCTTCCACATATCAGACACTACACCTGTTTGAAGAGAAATATTAAAAATGTTAGCCAATGGTTCACAAAGTTCCATTTTACACTCTTTAAGAACCCTTGAAAAAAGTTCATCAAGGCCCGGGGACTTATTTTGCTTTAACCGGTCTATTTGTTTGATAACCAATTCGGTAGTGACTGTGATATTGCATAATTTATCATTATCAGGCCCACTATAAAAAATAATTACTGGGATATTGTCAGTGTCTTCCTGAATGAAAACAGAGAGAAAATAATTATTAAGAATAGAGCACATTTCATTCTCCTTGTCAGTGAGATGCCCAGAATTATATTTAAGGGACCTATCTTATCTCTAACGTTTGTTCTATAAACCTGGGAAAAACTTTTTGGGTTAGTTTTCGAATCCCTAGCAACTTTAATTTCATAGTCCCGTTTAGCTTTTCTTATCCCCTTTTTAACGTCCCTCTTAATGTCAATATACCTATTCATAAGATGACCCTCACCTCTTTTGATACGGCTTTAAATTCCTTTTTTCTGTTCTAAAAGATATTTGAGCCTATTATTCATCCATTTGGGGTCATTTCTATTCCATCTAATTTCCTTATATGGGATAAATGTCCTTTGGGCAGCATGTATTGTGTTAAGAAAGCTGTCATACTGATAGCTCTCTTCGTTACTCCAGTCCACAGATGATAAGTGTTCTCTAAGCCCATTGTAATCTGCTAAGCGAAAATCTGGGACCAGTACAGAATTATCCCTACTATCATACTTCCATTCAATGCTAAAGGTAATTGATTTGTGATCGCTTGTGCCGAGTTCTCTGTAATTTCTAAATTATTAACAAGGGAGGAAACCCTTGTTTGCCAAAACCAAGTCAAGAAGGTTATTTCACCTTGTAGACTCTGTCACAAACTGCTTCAAAAACAATCCTGAACTACTTCTAAGAAGTCGTTTGATTCTAAATTCCCAGTCAAGAAATTCCAATCAATATGACTAAAGTTAAAGTCTCCTAGAATTACTACGTTATCATGCCTTGTGGCCTTAACAATTTCCTCCCATAGTAGTCTCCCTTGGTCCTTATCTAAGTTTGGGGGACGGTATATCACACCTAAAATAAATTTTTCATGTCCCTCTGAAAATTCTATCCAAACAGACTCTGTATGTGTTACTTCAGACTTAATACCCGTTTTTATGCAACAGTTCAAGCGATCTCGGACATACAATGCCACCCCACTCCCCTTCCTGATACTTCTATCTACTTGGAACAATTTAAAAACCTGTATGTGACATTCAGCAGGCATGTCCCGATTTTTCGTATTGAACCACGTCTCAGTTAAGGCAAATACATCAGTGTTACCTGCACTAGCAACTAGTCTCAACTCGTCCATCTTATTCCTAGCACTACGACTATTTGTGTAATATATATTTTAGGACCCTCCTTTGTCTTTACCCTTCCTGCTCCTTTCTGTTATTCCACTAAACCTATTACTGTCTTTGTCACCTAGTGCCACTGGCTTTCCAATATCCACCTCATTTTGCCTATTATTAGTTCTCCTAGTACTCATATTACTACACTGGGACTTCACTGTTTTACTGCCAAAACGTGTACCACTAACTATTCTTAGTTTAAAGACCTAACAGCTCCCTCCACTGCAGTTGCCAGTGCTCCCACCCCAGACCTAGATAAGTGAACCCCATCCCTGGCACACATGTCATTTCTACCATAGAAGAGGTCCCAGTTGTCAATGAACGTTACCACATTTTCCTTACAGTATTTGTCCAGCCAGCAATTGACACCAATTGCCCTGGACAACCATTCATTTCCAACTCCTCTCCTTGGCAAAATACCACATATGACAGGGTTCCCACCCTTCCTCCTAATTATCTCAATTGCTGACCTATACCTGCTAATCAGGTCCTCACTCCTACGTCTGCCAACATCGTTGCCTCCAGCACTGAGACAGACAATAGATTGCTCCCATTACCTCTCATGATGTCATCCAGATGGCTAACAATATCCTTCATCCTAGTCCCAGGAAAGCACACTCTCTGCCTCCTACTCCTATCTTTCAAACAGAATGCCCTATCCATGTACCTAATCTGGCTATCCCCAACAACAACAATCCCAGTAGTCAGCTCACATTCGTTAGGTAGCACTACACCTTCACTTGTGGAATTCATCAAGACGTTCTCGATGGTCTTCGTTGGGGTTTCTAGGGATGTCTCACTCACGTCTACCAATGCTTTCTTGGAGCTTGTTGTGGCATTCCCAGTAGAACACCCACATTCGTCAGGTAGCACCGAAAATGGGTTAGAAGTTTCCACAGTAGTCTTCTGGTTTCTCGTTGTTTCTGCCTCTCCAACAGTCTTCTTGATCCTCAGCTTGGTTCCATGTTGCCCAGCCACTGACAAAGCTCCCCTCTTAACCTGGGGCTTACAACAAGAGGATTACCACGAATCCTCTTGTTCTCCTCCATTAATCGCTGTATCTCTAGCTTAGCAACCCTAAGCTCTTCTTTCAGCTGCTGGTAAAATTGCTCAAGAGAGGGCATCCTGGTTCAGATTCACAGAGAGCAACAAACAGGTCTTCACAGAGATAAGTATATGTCACCATCACCACTGGTCAAGGTACACGTCAAGGTACTAACTAAAGTTGTTTAGAACTTTTCTCCTACCACCTCTATATAGTCTATATATGCTTTATTTAAAAAAAGATACATTGACAAAATACATTGACAAAAATACAATATGAAGTAAAACAACATAGATGACAACTCAGAGCTACATCTCGAATACTTAGTGTAGCTCCCCGGCAGTGGGCCGCGTGGCCAGAATGCTGCAGGCATTTCCTCTCTGGATCGCAACACTGAGTCTCTGAAAGAGGAAGCTGGTCGCCCTGTTTGCCTTGTTTTATATGATGAGTTTTTCACCCAGCTCTTTGAGGAACTTTAGAGCACACTTGCCCCATGCTCCATGAGTCTCCGACCCTATTGGGATGAAGTTATAGCAAGGGGAAAGGTCTTCATATTTGCGGGTCTTCTGGGTCTCCCTGTGGCTGGCAGCTCCACCCCCTACAGCTGTGGAGTATGGCAAGTAGGTGACTGCCAATGTGGCGGCACAGGTGTAGTCCCAGGCAATCTACTTACCATACTTCCAGGGTAGCACAGTGGCTCCATCAGGACGCTTTTGACTTCTGTCAAATCCATGCAATTGGGGTTCCCGTTGGGCTGGGCAACGGCCTGTGGCGAGGCTTCTCTTTATGATGTCATTGACCTCCTCATGTCTGGCGTACTTCCCTTCTGATGTGTGACACACGAGACCATGAAGTCCGAATTGATCAGCTGTCGCCCTGCCGCAAATACACCTATGTTCGGTGAGGATGGGGGCGGCTAGGCGAAGAGCAACACCAATATATATATACTGCCTGGTTGATCAAGTAGTAACAGCCTGATCAACCAGGCTGTTACTGCTTGCCGCACGGAAAAAGAAGTACGAATCACAGCCCTGCTTACTTTAGGTGACTGTCCAGCACCTTCTTGAAGACAGCCAGGGGTCTATTGGTAATCCCTCTTATGTATGCTGGGAGGCACTTGACCAGTGAAGACAACCCGGACACTGTTCAGTGATAGTAAAGACAACCAAGACACTGTTAAGTGATAGTGAAGACAACCAGCACACTGTTCAGTGATAGTGAAGACAACCAGCACAGTGTTCAGTGATAGTAAAGACAACCAGGACACTGTTAAGTGATAGTGAAGACAACCAGGATACTGCTCAGTGATAGTGAAGACAACTAGCACACTGTTCAGTGATAGTGAAGACAACTAGGACGGTGCTCAGTGATAGTGAAGACAACCAGACACTGTTCAGTGATAGTGAAGACAACCAGGATACTGTTCAGTGATAGTGAAGACAAACAGCACACTGTTCAGTGATAGTGAAGAAAACCAGCACAGTGTTCAGTGATAGTGAAGACAACCAGCACACTGTTCAGTGATATTGAAGACAACTAGGACACTGCTCAGTGATAGTGAAGACAACCAGCACACTGCTCAATGATAGTAAAGACAACCAGCACACTGCTCAATGATAGTGAAGACAACCAGCACACTGCTTAATGATAGTAAAGACAACCAGCACACTGCTTAATGATAGTGAAGACAACCAGCACACTGCTCAATGATAGTGAAGACAACTACGACGGTGCTCAGTGATAGTGAAGACAACCAGCACACTGCTCAGTGATAGTGAAGACAACCAGCACACTTCTCATGATAGTGAAGACAACCAGCACACTGCTCAGTGATAGTGAAGACAACCAGCACACTGCTCAGTGATAGTGAAGACAACCAGCACACTGCTCAGTGATAGTGAAGACAACCAGCACACTGCTCAGTGATAGTGAAGACAACTTAGACGGTGCTCTGGGATAAAAGGTCAAGTTGTTGACATAGTGAAGGTCTGAAGCATCGCTCTGGTAATCACAAGCTGAGATAACAAGCAAAACTGCAAACCCTCAAAATCCTGGCCTAATTAACAGGGTTAGTTAGCAGTAAATTACTCATGAGTATTCACAAAGCATTCGTGATATATGTATGTTGTATGTATGTATGTATGTTGTATGTATTTTATGTATTTTTATGTAATGTATGTATGTATATGTTATATAATATATATATAATTTTAAAATATATATATATATTAAAATTTTTATTTTTATATTTATATATATATTTTAAATATAAATATATATAAATATATATATATATATATATATATATATATATAAATGTTTTATTTTATATATATAAATATATATATAATATATATATATTATATATATATATATATATATATATATATATATAATATATATAATATAATTATAATATAGCTGAATGGGGACCCCATCCTCAGAGAAGACAATAAACTACCTCAGAGAAACTCAAGGTTCTCCCCGAGCTGTTCGAATATTTTCATCTCCTACCACCCCTATATATGTTTATTCTATGTGAACATTTATTAATAAACAAAATACATTTACAGAAAAAAACATAAACATGAATACAATGGCACAATGTATCAAAGATGATGAATTTCCTCCAGCTCCTCCGAGGCTGGACGTGAGCCAAGTATGCAGCAAGCATTTCCCCTCTGGATGGCGACGCTGAGGCGCTGGAACATGAAAGTGGCTGCCCTTGGGTCCCTGGTGGTGTCGATGAGTCTGGAACCCAATTCTTTAAGGAAACGTGTGTGCATTTTTTCCCCATGATCCCAAGGTCTCTGATCCCTCTGGGACAAATGATACTGTTGGCTAATGTCCCTGTACTTGCTGATCTTGTACTCCTTCCTGTGGTCAGCAGCTCCTCCCTGTCGCCCCACACTGTGATGGATATAGGTGTCAGCCAGTGTGGACACACAGGTATAGTCCCATGCTAAGAGCTTGCCATTCTTCCAAGGATAGATGGTGATCCCGTCGGGGCGGTTTGCTGGTTGTGGGTATTGTTTGCTGCAAGTGATCGTGGCTCCCTCTCGGCAGGGCATCCAGCTGTAGCAAGGGCTCTCTTAATGATGTCGTTGACCTCATTGTGTCTTGCATGCCAGCCCTTGGTTTTGGAACAGTTAAGACCATGTAGACCGTATTGGTCTGCTTGCACTTCGCCGCAAATACACATATATTCTGTGTGAATTGGGGCAGCAAGGCGCAGAGCCACTGCAATACGGAGGGTCTTAGGGTCGAGTCGCGTTCCCATTGCCGATATGGGAACTGTTTGGAGGAAGTCCCCGGAGTGAGGTGCACTCACAGCCTGGAGACGGGCAATCTCCCTATCTGATGTTGCAGCCCTGAGCACGTTGGCAAGCACCTTTTCAGCAATTGGGCTATCCCAGCTTGACTGTTTGTATATATATATATATATATACATATTCTTCCAGACAACCTCAGTGACTCAGCAGGAATACAGGACCCTAGCTACGCCAGTGCCATCACTGAATGGGAGACTCTTGCTGCTCCAGCACCAAAACCTAGTGCAACATTGGCCTACAAACAGTCAAGTTGGGATGGCCCCATCGCTGAAAAGGTCCTTTCCAATATGCTCAGGGCTGCAACATCAGACAGGGAGACTGCCCGTCTCCAAGCTGTGAGTGCACATCACTCTGAGGTCTTCCTCCAAACAGTTCCCATTTCGGCAATGAGAACACGCCTAGATCGTAAGACCCTTCGTATTACAGTGGGTCCCCACCTTGATGCCCCAATTCACACATAATATACGCGTATTTGCGGCGATGCGCAAGTCGACCAATGTGGTCTACATGGTCTTAACTATTCCAAAACCAAGGGCTGGCATGCAAGACACAATGAAGTTAATGACATCATAAAGAGAACCCTTGGTACAGCTGGATGCCCAACCGAGGGAGAGCCCCGATTGCTAGCAACCAACAATACCCACAACCCAGCAAACCACCCCGACGGGATCACCATCTATCCTTATGAGAAAGGCAAGCTCTTAGAATGGGACTATACCTGTGTCCACACTGGCTGACACCTATATCCATCACAGTGTGGGGCGACAGGGAGGAGCTGCTAGCTGATCACGGGAAGGAGTACAAGATCAGCAAGTACAGGGACATAAACCAGCAGGATCAATTTGTCCCAGTGGGATCAGAGACCTTGGGATCATGGGGAAAAAATGTCACATGTTTCCTTAAAGAGCTGGGTTCCAGACTCATCGACACCACCAGGGACCCAAGTGCAGCCACTTTCATGTTCCATCGCCTCAGCATGGCCATCCAGAGGGAATATGCTTGCTGCATACTGGGCTCACGTCCGGCTTCTTGAGTTTTCTCTGAGTTATGTTTATTGTCTTCTCTGAGGATGAGGGTCCCCAGTAAAGCTCTAGAGGTGGTACCTCCCTGTAAATCTATCTACCTGTCTATCTATCTATCTATCTATCTATATATATATATACATATATAATATATATATAATATATATATATATAATATATATATATATATATATATATAATATATATATATATATATATATATATATATATATATATATATATTATATATATATATATATATATATATATATATATATATACATATATATATATATATTATATATATATATATATATATATATATATATATATAATATATATATATATATATATATATTATATATATATATATGTGTGTGTGTGTGTGTGTGTGTGTGTGTGTGTGTGTGTGTGTGTGTGTGTGTGGGTGTGTGTGTGTACTCACCTAGTTGTACTCACCTACTTGAGGTTGCGGGGGTCGAGTCCGAGCTCCTGGCCCCGCCTCTTCACTGATCGCTACTAGGTCACTCTCCCTGAGCCGTGAGCTTTATCATATCTCTGCTTAAAGCTATGTATGGATCCTGCTCCACTACATCGCTTCCCAAACTATTCCACTTACTGACTACTCTGTGGCTGAAGAAATACTTCCTAACATCCCTGTGATTCATCTGTGTCTTCAGCTTCCAACTGTGTCCCCTTGTTACTGTGTCCAATCTCTGAACATCCTGTCTTTGTCCACCTTGTCAATTCCTCTCAGTATTTTTGTATGTCGTTATCATGTCCCCCCTATCTCTTCCTGTCCTCCAGTGTCGTCAGGTTGATTTCCCTTAACCTCTCCTCGTAGGACATACCTCTTAGCTCTGGGACTAGTCTTGTTGCAAACCTTTGCACTTTCTCCAGTTTCTTTACGTGCTTGGCTAGGTGTGGGTTCCAAACTGGTGCCGCATACTCCAATATGGGCCTAACGTACACGGTGTACAGGGTCCTGAATGATTCCTTATTAAGATGTCGGAATGCTGTTCTGAGGTTTGCAAGGCGCCCACATGCTGCAGCAGTTATTTGGTTGATGTGCGCTTCAGGAGATGTGCCTGGTGTTATACTCACCCCAAGATCTTTTTCCTTGAGTGAGGTTTGTAGTCTCTGGCCCCCTAGACTGTACTCCGTCTGCGGTCTTCTTTGCCCTTCCCCAATCTTCATGACTTTGCACTTGGTGGGATTGAACTCCAGGAGCCAATTGCTGGACCAGGTCTGCAGCCTGTCCAGATCCCTTTGTAGTTCTGCCTGGTCTTCGATCGAGTGAATTCTTCTCATCAACTTCACGTCATCTGCAAACAGGGACACCTCAGAGTCTATTCCTTCCGTCATGTCGTTCACAAATACCAGAAACAGCACTGGTCCTAGGACTGACCCCTGTGGGACCCCGCTGGTCACAGGTGCCCACTCTGACACCTCGCCACGTACCATGACTCGCTGCTGTCTTCCTGACAAGTATTCCCTGATCCATTGTAGTGCCTTCCCTGTTATCCCTGCTTGGTCCTCCATTTTTTGCACCAATCTCTTGTGTGGAACTGTGTCAAACGCCTTTTTGCAGTCCAAGAAAATGCAATCCACCCACCCCTCTCTGTCTTGTCTTACTGCTGTCACCATGTCATAGAACTCCAGTAGGTTTGTGACACAGGATTTCCCGTCCCTGAAACCATGTTGGCTGCTGTTGATGAGATCGTTCCTTTCTAGGTGTTCCACCACTCTTCTCCTGATAATCTTCTCCATGATTTTGCATACTATGCATGTCAGTGACACTGGTCTGTAGTTTAATGCTTCATGTCTGTCTCCTTTTTTAAAGATTGGGACTACATTTGCTGTCTTCCATGCCTCAGGCAATTTCCCTGTTTCGATAGATGTATTGAATATTGTTGTTAGGGGTACACCCTAGCGCCTCTGCTCCCTCTCTCAATACCCCTGGGGAGATGTTATCTGGCCCCATTGCCTTTGAGGTATCTAGCTCACTCAGAAGCCTCTTCACTTCTTCCTCGGTTGTGTGCACTGTGTCCAGCACATGTGGTGGTGGCCCCACCTCTCCGTCTTTCTGGAGCTCCTTCTGTCTCCTCTGTGAACACTTCTTTGAATCTCTTGTTGAGTTCCTCACATACTTCACGGTCATTTCTTGTTGTCTCTCCTCCTTCCTTCCTTAGCTGATTACCTGGTCCTTGACTGTTTGTTTTCCTCCTGTTGTGGTGTACAACAGTTTGGGTCAGATTTGGCTTTCGCTGCTATGTCGTTTTATATGGTTCTTTGGCTCCCTTCTTATCTGTGCATTTCGTTTCTGCTTCGACTGCTCTCCGTATTCTGCAGGGTCCTTTGCCTTCTATATTTCTTCCATTCCCTAGCACAACTTGGTTTTTGCCCTCCCTGCACCTTTGGGTAAACCATGGGCCTCATACTGTGTGTGTGTGTGTTGTGTGTGTGTGTGTGTGTGTGTTGTGTGTGTGTGGTGTTGTGGGGTGTGTGTGTGTGTGTGTGTGTGTGTGGGTTTGTGTGTACTCACCTAGTGTACTCACCTAGTTGAGGTTGCACTGGTCGTGTCCGAGCTCCTGGCCCGCCTCTTCACTGGTCGCTAGTAGGTCACTCTTCTGAACCGTGAGCTTATATCGACCTCTGCTTAAAGCTATGTATGGATCCTGCTCACTACCATCGTTCCCAACTATTCCACTTTCTGACTACTCTGTGACTTAAGAAATATTCCTAACTCCTGTAAATTAATCTGTGTCTTCAATTCCAACTGTGTCCTTCTTGTTGCTGTGTCACATCTCTGCGAACATTCTGTCTTTGGTCAACCTTGTCATTCTCTTGGAGTCTGGAGTTGTGATGACTTTCAGGGTAGCGTAGAAAGTAGGAGAGCATACTACCATTGACTATCTTTGAATTTATTAGACAAAGGGGTTTCACAGTGGGCAGAGTGAGGTTTAGGGCGATAGCAGTCCATAAGAGGAGCTGATTGTACCTAGGTGAAGACGCCGCCAAGTGAAGAGAATAAGCGGAGGCAGCTCAGAGCGACTAAGCCTATGTACTAAAGTGTCAGCACCATAGTGCCCTGCGAAATGTGGAACTCAGCTGGGCAGACAACATTGGCTGTTCTATACTGTACGCCGTCTGCAGTTTCTTGGTAGGGTTGAACTCCAGGAGCAGTTTTCTGTTCAGGCTGCAGCCTGTCCAGATCCTTATGAGTCAGCCAATATACTTCCTCCTCTGATAGTGTGATTGTGTGTATGTGTATATATATGTGATTGTGTATACTCGTCAATAAGTGATCGCAGGGGTCGGATCACAATTCCTGGCCCCGGCCACAGCTCCCAACTCTCTGGCCTCCTGATGTTTGTGTGAGTACGCGCGTGTACGTGTGTGAGGTTGAGAGAGTGAAGGCTGGCAGTGTAAGGGTTGTCACAGTAGTGTGTGGTTATGCTGCTCCTCTCTCGGGACAGGTCAAAACATTGCCACTATTGACTGCTCTGAGAGCGTCTATTTCCTTTGAAAGGTAAGAGAGTTTAGTTATTTTTTCACACAACCATTCTAATTTTTCGGAAAGTTTCACGTCGTTTTTTCATTGCATTTCCTGGCCATTTTTGAGAATAGATTCTATGTAAGAGAATATACTGCATTCTGCCCTCAGAATGAGATCCAAAAGGCAAGTTCTAAGTATCTATATATTGTCATCATTTATGTAAGTGTGATACACGGTGGAGCTCAGAATTTATCTTCTAATCACTGTGATTCAACTTACCATATATTGTGTGCTTAACTAATTTTATCATTATCAGATACTAATGATAGTCCAGGAATGATCATCATTTATATACCAGGAATCCACAATGTTAGGTAGAAATGATGATGTGACTTACCTGTAATATCAAGGTGGTGTGGGGGCTTGATGCTGACCTACCTGATCTGGACTCCACTTGACCTTCATGATCTGGACTTCACTTGACCTTCTTGATCTGGACTCCACTTGACCTTCCTTATCTGGACTCCACTTGATCTTCATGATCTGGACTCCACTCGACCTTCTTGATCAGGACTCCACTAGACTTTCCTAATCAGGACTCCACTTGACCTTCCTGATCTGGACTCCACTTGACCTTCATGATCTGGACTTCACTTGACCTTCCTGATCTGGACTCCACTTGACCTTCCTTATCTGGACTCCACTTGATCTTCATGATCTGGACTCCACTTGACCTTCATGATCAGGACTCCACTAGACTTTCCTAATCAGGACTCCACTTGACCTTCCTGATCTGGACTTCACTTGACCTTTCTGATATGGACTCCACTTGACCTTCCTGATATGGACTCCACTTGATCTTCTTGATCTTTACCCCACTTGACCATCCAAATCTGGACTCCACTTGACCTTCATGGTCTTTACTCCACTTGAAGTACATGATTTGGACTCCACTTGAGCTTCCTGCTCTGGACTCCATTTGACCTTCCTGATCTGGACTCTACTTGACCTTCCTGATCTGGACTCCATTTAACCTTCCTGATCTGGACTCCACTTGACCATCCTGATCTCGACTCCACTTGACCTTCCTGATCTTGGTTTCACTTGACTTTCCTGATCTTGACTCCACTTGACCTTCCTGATTAGGACTCCACTTGACCTTCCTGATCTGGACTCCACTTGATCTTCTTGATCAGGACACCACTTGACCTTCCTGATCTGGACGCCACCTGACCTTCCTCATCTGGACTCCACTTGACCATCCTGCTCTGGACTCCACTTGTCGTTTCTGACTTGGACTCCACTTGACCTTCCTGCTTTGGACTATACTTGACCTTCATGATCTGGACTACCCTAGACCTTCCTGAACTTGACTCAACTTGATCTTCCTAATCTGGACTCCATTTGACCTTCCTGATCTGGATTCCACTTGACCATCCTGATCTGGACTCCACTTGACCTTCCTGATCTCGACTCTACTTGACCATCCTGATCTGGACTCCACTTGACCATACTGATCTAGGCTCCACTTGACCATCCTGATGTGAATTCCACTTGATCTTCCTGATCTAGATTCCACCTGACCATCCTGATATGCACTCCACTTGACCTTCTTGATCTCGACTCCACTTGACCATCCTGATCTGGACTCCACTTGAACTTCCTGATCTGGATTCCACTTGACCATCCTGATCTGTACCCCACTTGACCTTCCTGATCTGGACTCCACTTGACCATCCTGATCTGGACTCCACTTGACCTTCCTGATCTGGACTACACTCGACCATCCATATCTGGACTCTACTTGACCATCCTCACCTGGACTTCACTTGACCATCCTGATACGGACTCCTCTTGACCTTCCTAACCTGGATTCCACTTGACCTTCCTGTCCTGGACTCAACTTGACCTTCCTTATCTTGACTCCACTTTACCTTCCTGACCTGGACTCCACTTGACCTTCCTGACCTGGACTTCACTTGAACTTCCTGACCTCTACTCCAATTGGCCTTCTTGAGTTGGACTGTGCTTTACGTTCCTGACCTGGACTCCACTTGACCTTCCTTATCTGGACTCCTCTTAACTTTCCTGACCTAGACTCCACTTGACTTTCCTGACCTGGACTCCACTTGACCATCCCGACCTGGACTCCACCTGAATATTCTGAGCTGGACTCCACTGACCTTCCTGAACTGGACTCCACTTGACCTTCCTGACGTGGACTCCAATAGATCTTCCTGACCTGGATTCCACTTGACCTTCCTCAACTGGGCTCTACTTGACCTTCTTGACCTGGACTCCACTTGACCTTCCTCACCTGGACTCCACTTGACCTTCCTGACCTGGAATCCTCTTGACCTTCCTCACCTGCACTACGCTTGACCCTCCTGGCCTGGACTCTACTTGACCTTCATGGCCGGGACTCCACTTTACCTTCCTGATCTGGAGTCCACTTGATCTTCCTTACATGGACTCCACTTGACCTTCCTGATCAGGACTACACTTGACCATCCTGACATGGATTCCACTTGACCTTCCTGATCTGAATTCCACTTGACCTTCCTGATCTGGACTCCACCTGACCATCCTGATCTGGATTCCTCTTGACCTTCCTGATCAGGACTCCACTTGACTATACTGACCTGGACTCCACTTGACCATCCTGATCTAGACTCCACTTGACCTTCCTAATCTGGACTACACTTGACAATCCTGATTTGTTCCCCACTTGACCTTTCTGATCTGGACTCCACTTGACCTTCCTGACCTGGACTCCTTATGACCTTCCTGATCTGGACTCCACTTGACCTTCCTGACCTGGACTCCAGTTGACCATGCTGATCTGGGCTCCACTTGACCATCCTGATGTGAATTCCACTTGACCTTCCTGATCTGGATTCCACTTGATCATCCTGATCTGGATTCCACTTGACCTTCCTGATCTGGGCTCCACTTGACCTTCCTGATCTGAACTACACTTGATGTTCCTGATTTGGACTCCACTTGGCCTTCCTGATCTGAACTCCACTTACCCTTCCTGATCTGGACTCCACTTGACCATTCTGACTTTAACTCCACTTAACCTTCCTGATCTGGACTCCCCTTGGCCTTCCTGAATTGGACTCCACTTGGCCTTCGTCATCTGGACTCCACTTAACCTTCCTGATCTGGACTCCAATTGACCTTCCTGTTCTTGATTTCACTTGACTTTCCTGATCAGGACTCCACTTGACCTTCCTGATTTGGAATCCACTTGACCTTTTTGATCAGGACTCAACTTGATCTTCTTGATCAGGACTCCACTTGACTTTCCTGATCTGGACTCCACTTGACCTTCAAGATCTGGACTCCACTTGACGCTCCTGATCTGGACTTCACCTGACCTTCCTGATCTGGACTCCACTTGAACATCCTGCTCTGGACTCCACTGGGCGTTCTTGACTTGGACTCCACTTGACCTTCCTGCTCTGGACTACTCTTGACCTTCCAGATCTGGACTTCACTTGACCTTCCTGATGTAGACTCAACTTGATCTTCCTAATCTGGATTCCACTTGACCTTCCTAATCTGGACTCCGCTTGACCTTCCTGACCAGGACTCCACTTGACCTTTCTGATCTCGACTCCACTTGACCATCATGATCTGTACTTCACTTGACATTCCTCAACTGGAGTCCATTCGACCTTCCTGATCTGGACTCCACTTGACCTTCCTGACCTGGACTCCACTTGACCTTCCTGACCTGGACTTCACTTGACATTCCTGACCTCTATTCCGCTTGGCCTTCATGATTTGGACTCCACTTGACCTTCCTGACCTAGACTCCACTTGACCTTCGTGATCTGTACTCCACTTGACCTTCCTGAGCAAGACTCCACTTGACTTTCATGACCTGGTCTCCACTTGACCATCCTGACCTTGACTCCACTTGACCATCCTGAGCTGGAACCCACTGACCTTCCTGACCTGAGCTCTACTTGACCTTATTGACGTGGACTCCACTTGACCTTCCTAACCTGGATTCCACTTGACCTTCCACAACTGGACTCCCCTTCACCTTCCTGACCTGGACTCCACTTGACCTTCCTCACATGGACTCCACTTTACCTTCCTGACCTGGACTCCACTTGACCTTCCTGACCTGGACTCCTCTTGACCCTCCTGACATGGTCTCTACTTGACCTTCCTGGCCGGGACTCCACTTGAACTTTATGATCTGGACTCCACTTGGGCTTCCTTACCTGCACTCCACTTGACCTTCGTGGCCTGGACTCCACTTGACCTTCCTGATGTGGACTCCACTTGACCTTCCTGAGCTGGTCTCCACTTAACCTTCCTGATCTGGGCTCCACTTGACATTCTTGATCTGGACCCCACTTGACCATCCTGATCTGGACTCCTCTTGACCTTCCTGATCTTTACTCCACTTGATGTACCTGATCTGAATTCCACTTGACCTTCCTGATCAAGACTCCACTTGACCATCCTGACCTGGACTTCACTTGACTATCCTGATCTGGACTCCACTTGACCTTCCTGATCTGGACTACACTTGACCATCCTGATCTGGACTCCACATGACCATCCTGACCTGGACTCCACTTGACCATCCTGATACGGACTCGTCTTGACTTTCCTGACCTGTCCTCCACTTGATCTTCCTGACCTGGACTCCTTATGACGTTCCTGATCTGGACTCCACTTGACCTTCCTGACCTGGACTCCACTTGACATTCCTGACCTCTATTCCACTTGGCCTTCATGAGTTGGACTCCACTTGACCTTCCTGACCTAGACTCCACTTGACCTTCCTGATTTGGACTCCACTTGAACTTCCTGACCTCGACTCCACTTGACTTTCATGACCTGGACTCCACTTGACCATCTTGACCTGGACTCCACTTGACCATCCTGAGCTGGACTCCACTGACCTTCCTGACCTGGACTCCACTTGACCTTCCTGACCTGGATTCCACGCAGCCTTCCACACCTGGACTCTCCTTCACCTTCCTGACCTGGACTCCACTTGACCTTCCTCACATGGACTCCACTTTACCTTCTTGACCTGGGCTCCATTTGACCTTCCTGAACATTAAAATGGTATAAAATACCGACAGGTTGTTAGGTAAGACACATATGCAACAGTTAGGTATCTTTATTATGAAACGTTTCGCCTACACAGTAGGCTTCTTCAGTCAAGTACAGAAAAGTTGATAGAAGCAGAAGATACTTGAAGACGATGTAATCAGTCCATCACCCTTAAAGTTTTGAGGTGGTCAGTCCCTCAGTCTGGAGAAGAGCATTGTTCCATAGTATGAAACAATATGGAGATGAAGTGACATGATGGGGCTTTTTATAGCGCCAAGAGGTGAGACGTAGGCCACTAGGAGAGGTAAGAACTCAGATGTTGAAAGGTCAGGTCCCTCTCAAATCCAGTCGCTCTCACTAGTGGAAGTTGTCAAAGTTGATTGCAGGTCTGTACCAAGATACCCTTGTGTTGCAGTGTCTGACAGATTGAACATTAAAATGGTATAAAATACCGACAGGTTGTTAGCTAAGACACATATGCAACAGTTAGGTATCTTTATTATGAAACGTTTCGCCTACAAAGTAGGCTTCTTCAGTCGAGTACAGAAAAGTTGATAGAAGCAGAAGATACTTGAAGACGATGTAATCAGTCCATCACCCTTAAAGTTTTGAGGTCGTCAGTCCCTCAGTCTGGAGAAGAGCATTGTTCCATAGTATGAAACAATATGGAGATGAAGTGACATGATGGGGCTTTTTATAGCGGCAAGAGGTGAGACGTAGGCCACTAGGAGAGGTAAGAACTCAGATGTTGAAAGGTCAGGTCCCTCTCAAATCCAGCCGCTCTCACTAGTGGAAGTTGTCAAAGTTGATTGCAGGTCTGTACCAAGATACCCTTGTGTTGCAGTGTCTGACAGATTGAACATTAGAATGGTATAAAATACCGACAGGTTGTTAGGTAAGACAGATATGCAACAGTTAGGTATCTTTATTATGAAACGTTTCGCCTACACAGTAGGCTTCTTCAGTCAAGTACAGAAAAGTTGATAGAAGCAGAAGATACTTGAAGACGATGTAATCAGTCCATCAACCCATCAGTCTATCAACTTTTCTGTACTTGACTGAAGACGCCTACTGTGTAGGCGAAACGTTTCATAATAAAGATACCTAACTGTTGCATATGTGTCTTACCTAACAACCTGTCGGTATTTTATACCATTTTAATGTTCAATCTGTGTACGAATGGTATATAATACCGACAAGATGAGAGTAAGACACATGTGCAACATCTGGGTATCTTTATTGTAGACGTTTCGCCATCCAGTGGCTTTATCAATACAAATTCTAGGACATAACTTGGTGCGAACAGCACCATAGTCGTGGAGATTCTCCACGACTATGGTGCTGTTCGCACCTACTCCTAGGTTGAGGGACTGATTACCTCATCTTCTGTACATAGTTCTACTGTTTTCAAGTTATGTCCTAGAATTTGTATTGATAAAGCCACTGGATGGCGAAACGTCTACAATAAAGATACCCAGATGTTGCACATGTGTCTTACTCTCACAATGTTCAATCTGTCAGACACTGCAACACAAGGGTATCTTGGTACAGACCTGCAATCAACTTTGACAACTTCCACTAGTGAGAGCGGCTGGATTTGAGAGGGACCTGACCTTTCAACATCTGAGTTCTTACCTCTCCTAGTGGCCTACGTCTCACCTCTTGGCGCTATAAAAAGCCCCATCATGTCACTTCATCTCCATATTGTTTCATACTGTGGAACAATGCTCTTCTCCAGACTGAGGGACTGACCACCTCAAAACTTTAAGGGTGATGGACTGATTACATCGTCTTCAAGTATCTTCTGCTTCTATCAACTTTTCTGTACTTGACTGAAGAAGCCTACTGTGTAGGCGAAACGTTTCATAATAAAGATACCTAACTGTTGCATATGTGTCTTACCTAACAACCTGTCGGTATTTTATACCATTTTAATGTTCAATCTGTCAGACACTGCAACACAAGGGTATCTTGGTACAGACCTGCAATCAACTTTGACAACTTCCACTAGTGAGAGCGGCTGGATTTGAGAGGGACCTGACCTTTCAACATCTGAGTTCTTACCTCTCCTAGTGGCCTACGTCTCACCTCTTGGCGCTATAAAAAGCCCCATCATGTCACTTCATCTCCATATTGTTTCATACTATGGAACAATGCTCTTCTCCAGACTGAGGGACTGACCACCTCAAACTTTAAGGGTGATGGACTGATTACATCGTCTTCAAGTTCTTTTGCTTCTTCAACTTTTCTGTAATTGATGAAGAAGCCACGTGTAGGGGAAACTTTTTCATAATAAAGATACCCAACGTTGCATATTGCTTCCCAAAACCTGTCGGATTTTTTTTCCCTTTTAATGTTTAATCTGTCAACACTGCAAAAAGGGGATCTTGGTACAGACCTGCAATAAAATTTTACAACTTCCCTAGTGAAGCGGGTGGGTTTTAGAGGGGGCCTGACCTTTTAACATCGAGTTCTTTCCTTCCTAGTGGCCTACGTTACCTCTTGGCGCATAAAAAGCCCCCCTCATGTCACTTCATCTCCCTATTGTTTTTACTATGGAACAATGCTCTTCTCCAGACTGAGGGACTGACCACCTCAAACTTAAGGGGGAGGGTGATTACTCGCTTTAAGTATCTTCTGCTTCTTCAACTTTTCGTACTTGATGAAAAGCCCACTTGTAGGCGAAACGTTTCATAAAAAAGATACCCAACTGTTGCATATGGTCTTACCTTTGACCTTCAAACTGGACTCCACTTTACCCTCCCGACCTGGACTCCACTTTATGTTCCGGCCCCGGACCCACTTGGACCTTCCCGATCTGGGCTCCCACTTGACCTTCCCGGCGGTCTCCACTTAACCTTCCTGACTGACTCCCTTGACCTTTTTGATCTTTACCCCACTTGACCATCCCAATCTAGAATCCACTTGACCCTTTTATCTTTACTCCACTTGACGTACATGATTGGGCCAAAATTGACCTTCCCGTCTACTCCCAAATTTTCCTTTCCCGATCTGGGCCAACTTGACCTTCCTGATCTGGAATCCACTTTACCTTCCTAATCTGGACTCCACCCTTTACCCTTCCGTCTGGACTCTCATTTACCATCCTGATTGGACACCACTTTACCATCCTGACTGGACTCCACTTTCGTTTTCCCCATCTGGATTTTCCCCTTGACCTTCCTGACTTGACTCAACTTGATCTTCTAATCTTGCTCCACTTGATCTTCCTGATCTGGACTCCGCTTGACCTTCCTGACAGGACTCCACTTCATTCCTGAATTTTACTCCACTTGACCCTCCCGATCTGTAAATTACTTGACCCTTTGTGACCGGATTCCACTTGACCTTCCTGATCCGACCACTTGACCCCCATCTGTACTCCACTTGACCTTCCTCAACTGGAGTCCATTTGACCTTCCTGAACTGGACGGCAATTGACCATCCTGATCTGGACTCCACTTGACCTTCCTGATCACGACTCCACTTGACCATTTGGTCCGTATCCTTTGACCTTTTGTCTGGATTCCCCTTTTACCTTCCTGATCAGGACTCCATTGACCTTACTGTCCTGGGCCCACTTGACCTTTTGACCGGACTCCACTTAACCCTTTCTGATCAGGACCCACATGACCTTCCTGATCTAGACTCCACTTGACTTTCCTGATCAGGACTCCACTTGACCATCCCGATCTGGACTCCACTTGACCTTCCGATCTCAACTCACTTCCATCCTGATCTGGGACCTACTTGGGCCTTCGTGTTTTGGACTCCACTTGCCTTTTAAACGGACTCCATTGACCTTTCCCGATCTGGATTCCATTTGACCTTCCGATCTGGATCCCCTTTATCTTCTGATTCGACTCCACTTGACCCCCTGTTTGGATTCCACTTGACCATCCTGATCTGGCCCACTTGACCTTCCTGATAGGCTCCACTTGACCTTTAATCTGGGTTCCACTTGACCATCATGATCTAGACTCCCCTTGAACTTTCCCCGTCTCGACTCTACTTTCCATCCAACTGGACTCCACTTGACATCCTGAGTGGGCTCAGCTGACCTTCCTGACCTGGACTCCACTTGACTTTCCCAACGTGGACTCCAATACCCTTTCCCAACCCGGATTCCACTTTTACCTTCCTCATCTGGACTTCACTTTGACCTTCCTGACCTGGACTCCACTTGACCTTCCTCACCTGGATCCACTTTTACCTTCTTGAACCCGACTCCTCTTGACCTTCCTGACCCGGATCGCTTTACGCTCCTGACCGGGATCCCCCTTGACCTTCCTGACGGGCTCCCCCCTTTTTTTAAAAAAACTTCCCGATCGGGCTCCACTTGACCTTCCCTTTTCTTACTCCACTTGACCTTCTGGTTGACTTACTTTACCTTCCGGATCTGGACTCCATTTGACCTTCCGGCTGGACTCACTTTTTTTCCTGATCTGGACTCCCCTTGACCCTCCTGCCTGGGCTCTACTTGACTTTCTGATTGGACCCACTTTATCATCCTGATTGGACTCTACTTGACAAACGTACCTGGACCCACTTGACATCCGGGGCTGCACCCACTTTTTTTGTTTTCTTGACTCCCAAATTACCTACCCGATTTGGACTCGACTTACCATCCGATTGACTGCACTTGCCATCCTGACTGGGCTCCACTTGACCATCCTGATTTAATTTCCCCTTGACCTTCCCGTTCCGACTCCCCTTGACCATCCTGATCCTGGACTCCACTTTACCTTCACGATCTGTCCCCACTTGACCTTCCTGATCTGGACTCCCCTTGAAACCCTTTCCCTTTTTGGACCCAGTTACAATCCTGACTGGGCTCTACTGACCATCCTGATCGGTTTCCACTTACCTCCTGACTGGATTCCCCTTGACCATCCTGGTCTGGCTCCACTTGACCTTCCAGATCTGGACTCCACTTGACCCTCTGATTGAAATTTCCCCTTGACCTTCCTGATCGGACTCCACTTGGCCTTCCTGTAGGAACCATTGACCCCCTGATCATGATCCACTTGACCTTCCTGATCTGGACCCACTTTACCTTTTGACCTGGATTCCACTTGACGTTCCTTCCCGGACTTCATTACCCTTTCCCGACCTGGACTCACTTGACCTTCCTGACCCGGACCCCCACTTGACCTTTTGACCCTTACTCTGCTTGACCATCCTACCCGGATCCATTTGACCTTCCCGACCGGCTCCACTTTTATTTCCTGGGGCCCGATTTTCCCCTTGCCTTCCCGATCGGACTCCACTTGACCCTTTTTGGCCTGGATTCCATTGACCTCCTGATCTGGATCCACTTGACCCTCCTGTCTGGATTTTACTTGACGTTCCCGATCTGGATTCCAAATTTACCATCCTGCTTACTCCATTGACCTTCCGATCTGGGGCTCTACTTGAAAATCCTACTGGATTCCTCTTGACCACCTGATCTGGGTCCCCTTGGCCTTGTGATAGGACTCCACTTTTACCTTTCCCGATCAGGACTCCACTTGACCACATGATCAAAACCCACTTGACATTCCCATCTGATTTCCAATTTTACCACCCATCGGACTCCTCCGAAAACCAAACCCGATCTGGATTCCCCCTTGACCTTCAATCTGGGCTCCACTTGAACTTCCCGATCTTTACTCCACTTGCCTCCTACTGGATCCACTTGACCCTCCTGATCTGGGGTTCCTTTGACGCTACTGATCTGGATTCAGTTGACCATCCTGATCTGACTCCACTTGACCTTCCTTCTCGACTCCACTTGACCTCCTGATCTGGATTCCTCTTTACCATCCTGGCTGGTCTCCACTTTGCCTTTCGTCGGATCCACTTGACCTTCCCGATCAAGACTCCACGACCCTCATGATCTGGACTCCCCCTTTACCCTTCCTGATCTGGACTACACTTGACCATCCTGATTGGACTTACTTTACCATCCCTGACCTGGGCTCCCCTTTACATCCCTTTTCTGGATCCTCTTGATCTCCCGACCTTTACTTCACTTGCCTTCCTGACCTGGACCAACTTGACCTTCCTGATCTTGATCCCTTTCCTTTCCCGACCTAATCCCCTTTCCTTCCCGACCTGGACTTCACTTTACCTTCCGACCCTACTCCATTGCCATTTTTGAGTTGACTCCGCTTTACCTTAATGACCCGGAATCCCCTTTACCTTTCTGCCCGACCCACTTGACCATTTTGATCTGGACTCCCCTTGACCTTTCCCGATCTAAATTCCACTGACCTTCCTGATCTGCACTCCTCTTACCATCCAATCTGGGTTCCTTAGACCCTTCCTGATCAGGGGCTCCACTTTAATATCCCCACCCGGGCTCGACTTGACCATCCGATAAGGAGCCAAAATTTACTACCTGATCGGACCCATTTTCCACCTGTGTGGACTCCACTTGACCATCGTGACCTGACTCCCTTTACCATCCTGGTCTTTCCTCCACTTTACCTTAGACATCTTTCTCCAGTTGACCTTCATGAAATTTGGCCCGACTTGCCATCCGCCCGGACTCCACTTGACCATCCTGTTTTGGGTTTTTCGACCATCCTGTATGAATTCCACTTTACCTTCGTGTCTGGATTCCTCTTTAATCTTTTATTGGAATACACTTGACCTTTTTTTCCGACTCCATTGACCATCCTGATCTGGGTCCACTTGCCTTCTTTATCTGGACTCCACTTAATTCCTGATTGGGTTCCCCTTGACCATCCCGAATTTTACCCCCCTTGACCTTCCCGATCTGGACTCCACTTGATCTTCCCGATTGGAGTCACTTGACCATCTTGTCGGGCTCCACTGTACCCTCCCTGATCGGTTTACTTGTCTTCTGTCTTGACCCACTTGACCACCTGATCTTGCTCCACTTTTTACCTTCCCGATCTGGACTCCACTTTACCATCCCGACTGAATTCCCCTTGACCATTCTGACTGGACTCCCACTTGGCCTTCCTGATCAGGACACCACTTGACCTTCGATCTGGACTCACTTGTATCCTTTGGACTCCACTTTACTTCCTGACCTGGGTTCCCTTGATGTTCCTTACCTGGGCTTTACTTTACCTTCCTGACCTTGACTCTATTGACCTTTCCCGACCCGGACCCCTTGACCTTCCTGACCTTTTACTCCCATTTACCATCCTTCCTGGGCTCCTCGACCTTTCTGACCCGGAGTCCACTTACCTTTCCTGCCCCGGGTTCCACTTTACCTTTCCCATTGGACCCACTTTACCTTCCGGGTGGATTCCACTTTACCATCCGATCTGGGGTCCCCTTGACCATCCCGATCTGGATCCCCTTGATGTTCCCCATTGGATTTCCCAAAATTCCATCCCGACGGATCCCCATGACTTTTTCGGACTCCACTTGACCATCCTGATCTGGATTCCTCTTGACCATCCTGATATGGGCTCCACTTTGGCCTTGCTGATCAGGACTCCACTTACCTTCCGATCAGACTCCCCCTTACCCTCCTGATCGGGGCTCCCCTTGACATTCCTGATCTGAATCCAATTGACCATCTGATTGGACTCCCCCTGACCTTCCCGATCTGGACTCCACTTTTAACTTCCGTCTTTACTCCCCTTGACCATCCCGATCTGAACTCCCTTGCCATCCTGATCTGGATTACACTTGTCTCCTGATCTGGATTCCACTTGACCTCCTATCTGGACCCACTTGACCTTCCTGATCTGGACACATTGACCACCGATCTGGACTCACTTGCCACCCGACCTGGGCTCCACTTGAAACATCCTGATACGGGCTCCTCTTGACCCTTTGACCTTGATCCACTTGACCTTCCTGACCTGGACTCAACTTACATTCCTGACTTGACTCCACTTTACCTTCCCGACCTAGACTCCCCGACCTTCTGACCGACTTTACTTGACCTTCCCGACCTCTACTCTCTTTCCCTTTAGTTGGGCTCCGTTGACCTTAAGACCTGGGCTCCACTTTACCTTTCTGCCTGGACTCCACTTGACCATCCTGATTTTGGCTCCCTTAACCTTTCCCGATCTAAATTCCACTTTACCCTTCCCGATCTGAACTCCACTTACCTCCAATCTGGGTTCCAGACCTTCCTGATCAGGATCCATTGAAAATCCTGACCCGGCTGACTTGACCATCTGATAAGGAGTCCAATTGACGTTCCTGATTGGGCTCTATTGACCTTCCGATAAGACTCCACTTTACCATCCTGGTCTCACTCCACCGACCTTAGATATCAACTCCAATTGACCTTCCTGAATTGGACTCGATTGACCCCTGATTGGATCCCCTTGCCACCTGATCTGGGCTCCCTTGACCATCCATAGAATTCCCCCTTGACCTTCTGTCTGGATTCCTCTTGCCATCTTTATCTGGAATACATTACCTTTGTATCGACTCCACTTCCTCCTGATCTGGACTCCCCTTTACCTTCCCAATATGGTCCAAAAACCTTCCCGACTGGTTCCCCTTGAATATCCTGATCTGTACCCCACTTGACCATCCTGATCTGGATCCACTTGACCTTTTGATCTGGACTCCAGTTGACCCCGACTGGACTTTACTGTACCATCCCCTATCTGGATTCCATTGACCTTCCTGATCTGGTTTGCACTTGACCATCCTGGTCTGGACTGCACTTTACCTTTCCCGTCTGGACCAATTTGACCCTCCTGATCTGGGGTTCCACTTTACCACCCGATCTGCACCTTTTTTTGACCTTCCTGACCTGAACTTCACTTGACCTTCCCGATTGGACTCCACTTTGCCTTCCCGACCCAGACTAACTTACTTTCCGCCTTACTCCACTTGAAAATCCTGACCAGGACTCGACTTGACCACCTGATAAAGAGCAATTTGGGGTTCCTGACGGACTCCACTTGACCATCCTGGTGTGGACTCCAAATTTCCATCGTGACCTGGACCCCCTTGCCATCCTGTCTGCACTCACTTGACCTTTGACATCTTGACTCCAGTTGACCTTTTCCCGATCTGGACTCACTTGACCATCCCGACCTGGGCTCCATTGACCTCCCGATTTGGGCTCCACTTGACCATCCTGATATGAATTTACTTGACCTTTGTGATCGGATTCCTCTTTAGCACTTGATCTGGAATACACTTGACCTTTTCCCATTCTCGACTTTTACTTGACCATCCTAGGGCTCCACTTGACCTTCCTATCTGGACCCACTTTTAAACCCTTTCCCGTCTGGATTCCACTTGACCATCCGACTGTAACCCCCCTTGCCTTCCGTTTGGGCTCCCCCTTGATCTTCCGATCTGGACTCCCCCTTTACCATCTTGACTTGACTCCCCGTACCATCCGATCGGATTTCACTTGCCTTCCTGTCTGGATTCCACTTGACCACCGATCTTGACTCCCCTTGACCTTTCCCAAACTGGACTCCACTTGACCATCCATCTGAATTCCATTGGCCATTTGATCTGGACCCACTTGGTTCCGTCAGGACAAACCCCTTTCCTTCCTGATCTGGACTCCAATTTTCCCCTTTCCGATCTGGACTCCCCTTTAAACCCCTTTCCCGACCCGGGGTTCCACTTGATGTTCCTTACCTGGATTCACTTGACCTTCCGCCCCGGGCTCTAGTTGACTTTCCCGATCTGGACTCCACTTTACCTTCCGACCTTTACCCGATTGACCCTCCTGACCTGGATTCCACTTGACCTTTCTGACCTAGAGTCCACTTTACCCTTTCCCGGCCTGGGTTCCCCCTTGACCTTCCGATTGGACTCCACTTGACCCTTCCCGGCCTGGATTCCTCTTGACCATCCTGATATGGACTCCACTTGGGCCCTTTCTGATAGGGGCTCCACTTGACCTCCTGAACAGGACTCCATTGACCATCCTGATTGGCCCGCTTGCATTCCGATCTGAATTCATTGACCACCTGATCTGGACTCCTCCTGAACCCTTTCCCCATCGGACCCATTTAACTTTCCTATCTTTACTCCCAAATTGACCATCCTGATCTGAACTCCACTTGACCATCCCGATCTGGATTCCCCTTGATGCTCCTGATCTGGGTTCCAATTGACCCTCCTGATCTGGACTCCACTTGACCTTCCCGATCTGGGCTCAAAATTGACCATCTTATCCCGGGTTCCCCCTTGACCACCGGCCCGGACCTCACTTACCTTTTTGATCAGGACTCCCTTGACCTCCCCGTAAGACTCCATTGAAAATCTGATCTGGACCCACTTGACCTTCCCGATCTGGGAAAAACCTTGACCACCCGATCTGGACTCTACTTGACCCTCCCATGGACCCACTTTTCACCGATACGGATCCTCCTTTACCTTCCCGACCTTTACTCGATTCCTTCCTACCTGGACTAACTTGACCCTTTCCGATCTTGACCCACTTGACCTTCCCGACCCAACTCCACTTGACCTTCCCGACCTGGATTTACTGACCTTCCTGCCTTATCACTTGCCTTCCCCGGTTGGACTCTGCTTGACCTTAAACTGGCTCCACTTGACCTTTTTTTACCTGGACCCACTTGACCCTCCTAAAACTGGACTCCACTTTAACCCTTTCCCGATCTAAATTTTCCCCCTTGACCTTCCTGTCTGGGCTCCACTTGATCATCCAGATCTGGATTCTTCTAGACCTTCCTGATCAGGACTCCACTTGAATATCCTGACCTGGACTCGACTTGACCATCCTGATAAGGAGTCCAATTGACGTTCCTGATCTGGACTCTACTTGACCTTCCTGATCAAGACTCCACTTTACCATCCTGGTCTGCACTCCACCTGACCTTAGATATCTTGACTCTAATTACCTTTTCCGATCTGGACTCGACTTGACCATCCTGATCTGGACTCCACTTGACCATCCTGATCTGGGCTCCACTTGACCATCCTGATATGAATTCCACTTGACCTTCCTGATCTGGATTCCTCTTGACCATCTTGATCTGGAATACACTTACCTTTCCTGATATCGACTCCACTTGAACATCCGATCTGGACTCCACTTGACCTTCCTAAATGGACTCCCCCTTAACCTTCCTGATCTGGATTTCCCCTTGAAAATCCTGATTGTACCCCACTTGAACCCTCCTGACTGGACTCCATTTACCTTCCTGATCTGGACTCCCGTTTTCCATCCTGATTGGGCTTCACTTACCATCCTGATTGGATTCCACTTGACCTTCCTGATCTGGATGCACTTGACCATTTGTCTGGACTGCACTTGACCCTTTTCTAACTCAAATTTTACCATCCTGATCTGGGTTCCACTTGAACCCTCCCGATCTTCACCTTACTTTACCTTCCTGACCTGAACTTCACTTGACCTTCCTGATCTGGACTCCACTTACCTTCTGACCTTTTGACTACGCTTGACTTTCCTGACCTGTACCCACTTACCTCCTGACCTGGATCCACTTGACCATCCTGACCCGGACTCCACTTGACCTTCCCGACGGGACTCCAAGACCTTCCGACCTGGGTTCCACTTGACCTTCCTCACCCGGGACTCCACTTGCCCTTCCCGATGGGGCCCTCTTGCCTTCCCACCCTGGGGCTGGGTTACCCTCCCGACCTGGACTCCGCTTGACCCTTTCCTAGCCCGGGGCCCACTTTATCTCCCGATCTTACTACACTTGCCCTTCCCCGAGCGGTTTCCATTTAAACCTTTTTGATCTGGACCTCCACTTACCCTTTTTGATCTTTTACCCCACTTGACCATCCTGATCTGGACTCCACTTGACCTTCCCGATCTTTTCTTCATTTGGCGTCCCTTTTTTTGGGCCCACTTGACCTTCCTGCTCTGGACTCCCCTGAGCTTCCCGATTAAACTCCACTTTAGCTTCCTGTTGGGCTCCCTTGTCCCCCCTAATCTGGCCCCCACTTGACCTTTCTGATCAACTCTCCTTTCCCCCTGACTGCCCCCTTGAGCTTCCGATCTGGACTTCACTTGACGTTCCTGTTGGACCCACTTACCTTTTTTTTGGGTCTGGGCTGCACTTGACCTTCCGATTGGACTCACTTTACCTTCCCGACAAGGATTCAACTTTATCTTCCTGACCCTACTCCATTTGACCTTAAAGATCTGGGCTCACTTGAACCCCTTTCCCGACAAGGATTTAACTTGATCTTTCCTGACCCTGACTCCATTTTACCCTCCCCGTTTTTGGGCTCCCCTTTACCTTCCTGATCTTTACTCCACTTGACCTTCCGATCGAACTCCCCTTTTACCTTTCCCGATCTTGACCCCCTTTACCCCTTTTGATTTTTAAATTTCCCCTTAAACCTTCCCGATGTGGGGCCCCACTTGACCTTCCAACGGGCTCCACTTGGCCTTCCTCATCTATACTCCACTTAACCTTCCTGATCTGGATTCCACTTGACCATCCTGGTCTGGACTCCACTTCACCTTCCTGATCTGGACTCCACTTGACAATCCTGATCTCTATTCCACTTGACCATCCTGATCAAGACTCCACTTGGCCTTCCTGATCAGGACTCCACTTCACCATCCTTATCGGGACTCCACTTGACCTTCGTGATCTGGGCTCCACTTGACCTTCCTGATCTGAACTACACTTGATGTTCCTGATCTGGACTCCACTTGACCTTCCTGAACTGGACTCCACTTGCCCTTCCTGATCTGGACTCCACTTGACCATTCTGATTTTAACTCCACTTAACCTTCCTGATCTGGACTCCTCTTGACCTTCCTGAACTGGACTCCACTTGGCCTTCGTCATCTGGACTACACTTAACCTTATTGATCTGGACTACAATTGACTTTTCTGATCTTGATTTCACTTGACTTTCCTGATCTGGACTCCTCTTGACCTTTCTGATTTGGAATCTACTTGACCTTTTTGATCTGGACTCCACTTGACCTTCAAGATCTGAACTCCACTTGACGCTCCTGATCTGTACTTCACCTGACCTTCCTGATCTGGACTCCACTTGACCATCCTGTTCTGGACTCCACTTGACATTCCTGACTTGGGCTCCACTTGACATTCCTGCTCTGGACTCCTCTTGACCTTCCTGATCTGGACTCCACTTGACCTTCCTGATCTAGACTCAACTCGATCTTCCTAATCTGGACTCCACTTGACCTTCCTGATCTGTACTCTGCTTGACCTTCCTGATCAGGACTCTACTTGACCTTCCTGATCTCGACTCCACTTGACCATCCAAATCTGTACTCTACTTGAATTTAGTGATCTGGGTTCCACTTGACCATCCTGATCTGCACCTTACTTGACCTTCCTGACCTGAACTTCACTTGACCTTTTTGATCTGGACTCCACTTTACCTTCCTGACCTAGACTCCACTTGACTTTCCTGACCTGGACTCCACTTGACCATCCTGACATGGACTCCACTTGACCATACTGAGCTGGACTCCGCTGACCTTCCTGACCTGGTCTCCACTTGACCTTCCTGACGTGGACTACACTACACCTTCTGGACCTGGATTCCATTTGACCTTCGTCACCTGGACTCCACTCGACCTTCCTGACCTGGACTCCACTTGACCTTCCTCACCTGGACTCCACTTGACCTTCCTGACCTGGACTCCTCTTGACCTTCCTGACCTGGAACCGGCTTGACCCTCCTGACCTGGACTCCACTTGACCTTCCTGGCCGGGACTCCACTTTATCTTCCTGATCTGGACTCCACTTGACCTTCCTTATCTGGATTCCACTTGACCTTCCTGGCCTGGACTCTACTTGATCTTTCTGATCTGGACTCCACTTGACATTCCTGAGCAGGTTTCCATTTAACCTTCCAGATCTGGACTCCACTTGACCTTCTTGATTTTTACCCCACTTGACCATCCTGATCTGGACTCCACTTGACCTTCCTGATCTTTACTTCACTTGACGTACCTGATTTGGACTCCACTTGACCTTCCTGCTCTGGACTCCACTTGACCTTCCTGATCTAAACTCCACTTGACCTTCCTGATCTGGACTCCTCTTGTCCTTCCTAATCTGGACTCCACTTGACCTTTCTGATCTAGACTCTCCTTGACCTCCCTGATCTGGACCCCACTTGACCTTCCTGATCTGAACTTCACTTGACGTTCCTGATCTGGACTCCACTTGACCTTCCTGTGATCTGGACTGCACTTGACCTTCCTGATCTGGACTCCACTTGACCTTCCTGACAAGGATTCAACTTGATCTTCCTGACCATGACTCCATTTGACCTTCCTGATCTGGACTCCACCTTACGTTTCTGATCTGGACTCCACTCGATCTTCCTGATCTGGACTCCACTTGACCATCCTGATCTGGACTCCACTTGACCTTCCTGATCTTGACTCCACTTGACCTTCCTGATCTGAACTCCGCTTGACCTTCCTGATCTTGACTCCACTTGACCATTCAGATTTTAATTCCACTTAACCTTCCAGATATGGACTCCACTTGACCTTCCTGGACTGGGCTCCACTTGGCCTTCCTCATCTATACTAAACTTAACCTTCCTGATCTGGACTCCAATTGACCTTCCTGATCTTGATTTCACTTGACTTTCCTGATCTGGACTCCACTTGACCTTCCTGATCTGGACTCCACTTGATCTTCTTGATCATGACACCACTTGACCTTCCTGATGTGGAGTCCTCTTGTCCTTCATGATCTGGACTCCACTTGATGCTCCTGATCTGGACTCCACCTGCCCTTCCTGATCTGGACTCCACTTGACCATCCTGCTCTGGACTCTACTTGACATTTCTGACTTGGACTCCACTTGACCTTCCTGCTCTAGACTCCACTTGACCTTCCCCCCCTGATTTATGGGATAAACCCCCCCGTCTCCACTTGACCCTCCCCTGTCTTTGACATCAACTTGATCATCCTAATCTGACTCTACTTTGACTTCCTGATGCTGGGATTCCACTTGACCATCCTGATCTGGATCTCCACTTGACCTTTGCTGATTCGACTCTAGTTGACCCTTCTGTTCTGGACCCACTTTACCATGCTGAATCACGGCTCCACTTGACCATACTGATATTAATTCCCTTGACCTTCCCTAATAGGATTCCACTTGACATCCTGATCTGGATCCACTTGACCTTCCTGGATCCGACTGGATCCACTTGACCATTCCTGATTTACTTCACTTGACCTTCCTGAATCTGTACTACACTTGACCTTTCCTGAACTGGAATCCCTGACATCCTGAACTGTACCCGCACTTGAACTTCGATCGGAGTCCACTTGACCATCCTAACCTGGACTCCACTTGACCTTCCGACGACTCCCCCCCTTACCATCCTGAACGGACTCCATATACCTCTTGAACAGGATTCCCCTTTTACCCTTCCTTCTGGATTCCCCTTTGACCCGGCTGGACTCCACTTACCTTTCCCGACTGGACCCACTTGACCAAAACTATCTCATTTCCCCTTGCCCTCTGATCAAACTCCCTTGGCCTTTCTTTAGGATTTTCCCCACTTCAAACCAATCCTTTCGGGACCCCCTTTCCACTTTAACTTTTGGGTTGGCTCCACTTGACCCTTTCCTGATCTGAATACACTTGGTGTTCCTGATCTGGAATCCATTTTCCCCCCCTGCTGGGGCTCCACTTGACCTTTTGATTTTTCCACTTACCTTTCCCGATCGGCCCCCACTTGACCTTTCCCGAATTTTACTCCCTTGCCTTCCATCTGGACTCACTTAAACCTTTCCGAATTTGGGCTCCAATTGACTTTTCTGATCTTGATTTTTTCTTGACTTTTTGTCTGGACTCCACTTACCTTTTCTGATTTTGGGTCAAATTGAACTTTTGATCGATCCATTGACCTTTGATCTGGGTCCACTTGCGCTCCCCATCGGCCACCGACCCTTCCCGATCAACCCTTGACCTCCGTCTGGATCCACCTACGTTCCTGAACTTGGACTTACTTGACCTTTTGCCGGACTCCCTTGCCTTCCCGATTGACTCCACTTGACCTTTTATTAACCAAAATTTTTTCCTTCTGGTTTCCCCTTGACCCTTTTCCAAGGGTCCCGTATCTACTTAAAAAAGTTTCCGATTCCACTTACCTCCTGACCGACTCCACTGACCCCTTATCTGACTCCACTTACCTTCTTTCCCCCAACTGGATCCATTTTACCTA
>NC_069425.1:2867481-2882492 GCF_026875155.1 Cherax quadricarinatus
ACCAAATGCTCTGTGGGACCCATTGCCTTCCTGATCCGACTCACTTGCCACCCTGATCAGACCCCCACTTGACCTTCCTGATCTGGACTCACTTGACCCTTTCCTGACTGGTTCCACTTGCCCACCCTGATCTGTACCCCACTTGACCTTCCTGATTTGGACTCCACTTGCCTTTCCTGATCGGGGACTCCCTTGCCCCACCCGGGTCTAGACTCCACTTGCCCCCTGTTTGGGGACTACCTTGAACTTCCTGATCTGGTTCCATTTGACCATCCTGATCTGTATCCCACTTGACCTTCTATCAGGCTCCATTGACCATCCTGAATGGTCCACTTGACCATCCGGGGTCTGGACCCCATTTGACCTCCTTATCTGGATTCCACTTGACCATTTTGGTCTGGACCCCACTTGACCTTTTTTGATGTGGAAAATCCTTTGAAAATCCTGATCTAAATTTCCCATTTGGGGACCATCCGATCTGGACCCACTTGGCCTTCCTGATCAGGAAAACCCCTTTGACCTTCCTGTCAGGACTCCACTTGACCCCTGGCCGGACAAACTTGAGTTTCCTGATCTGAAATTCCATTTGATTTCCGATCTGGACCCCATTGACCATCCACATCTGGATCCACTATACCTTCCAGATCGGACTCCATTAAATATCCGATTGGACTCGACTTGACCATCCAGATCGGACTCCACTTCCCCTTTCCTGATCGGGACTCCCTTGACTCCTGATATGAATTCCATTGACCTTCGTGATTGGTTCCCATTGGGACCACCCTGATCTGGTCCCCACTTGACCTTCTGATCTGACCCGACAATCTGATCTGGACTCCACTTGCCTTCCTGATTGGACTCCACTTGACCTTCCTGATTGGATTCCACTTAACCATCCTGTTCTGTACCCCATTGCCCTTCCTAATTGGAGCCACTTGCCTTTCCGATCTGGACTTACTTGACCATCCTGATTGGACTCCACTTGATTCTTTCGGTCTCCATTGACCTTCGATCTCCCTCCACTTGACCCCTGTCTGGTTCCATTGACCATCCTGATTGGACTCCATTTACCTTCCTGTTTTGGACCCCATTTGATTTTCCTGATCTGGATCTCACGGGGACCACTTTTTTTGGGATCCTTTTAAAAATTCCTGACTGACTTACTTGACCATCCTGTTCTGGATCCACTTGACCTTTGATCTGGATTCCACTTGCCATCCTGATCTAGATCCACTTACCTTCCTGATCTGGACCCCCTTGACCTTCCTGATCTGGATTTCCATTTTGACCTTCCTGATCTGGCTCCACTTGACCTTCTGATGGGGACTCCCACTTGACATTTTGATATGACCACTTGACCTTTCGTGATCTGGATTCCACTTGACCATCCTGATCTGGTCTCCACTTGACCTTAATGATCTCGACTCAACTTGACAATCCTGATCTGGACTCCACTTGACCTTCCTGATCTGGACTCCACTTGACCTTCCTGATCTGGATTCCACTTAAGCATCCTGATCTGTACCCCACTTGACCTTATTGATCTGGATTCCACTTGACCATCCTGATCTGGACTCCAATTGACCTTCCTGATCTCGACTCTTCTTGACCATCCTGATCTGTACCCCACTTGACCTGCCTGATCCGGACTCCACTTTACCATCCTGATGTGGATTCCACTATACCATCCTGATCTGGATTCCACTTGACCTTCCTGATCTGGATTCCACTTGACCATCCTGGTCTGGACTCCACTGGACCTTCCTGATCTGGACTCCACTTGACCATCCTGATCTGGATTCAACTTGACCATCCTGATCTGGACTGCACTTGCCCTTCCTGATCAGGACTCCACTTGACCTTCCCGTTCAGGACTCCACTTGACCATCCTGATCAGGACTCCACTTGTCCTTCTTGATCTAAATTCCACTTGACCTTCCTAATCTGGACTCCACTTGACCATCCAGATCTGGATTCCACTAGACCTTCCTGATCAGGACTCCACTTGAAAATCCTGACCTGGATTTAACTTGACCATCCTGATCTGGACTCCTCTTGACCTTCCTGATCAGGACTCCACTTGACCTTCCTAATCAAGACTCAACTTGACAATCCTGATCTGGACTCCACTTGACCTTCCTGATCTGGATTCCACTTGACCATCTTGATCTGGACTCCACTTGACCTTCCTGATCTCGACTCTACTTGACCATCCTGATCTGGACTCCACTTGACCATAGTGATCTGGGCTCCACTTGACCATCCTGATATGAATTCCACTTGACCTTCGTGATCTGGATTCCACTTGACCATCCTCATGTGGACTCCACTTGACCTTCCTGATCTCGACTCCACTTGACCATCCTGATCTGGACTCCACTTGACCTTCCTGATCTGGACTCCATTTGACCTTCCTGATCTGGATTCCACTTGACCATCCTGATCTGTACCCCACTTGACCTTCCTGATTTGGACTCCACTTGACCTTTCTGATCTGGACTCCACTTGACCATCCTGATCTAGACTCCACTTGACCATCCTGATCTGGATTCCACTTGACCTTCCTGATCTGGACTCCACTTGACCTTCCTGATCTGGATTGCACTTGACCATCCTGGGATCTAGACTCATTGGACCATCCTGATTCTGGGACTACCACTTGAACTTCCTGATCTGGATTCCACTTGACCATCCTGATCTGTATCCCACTTGACCTTCCTGATCTGGACTCCACTTGCCCATCCTGAACTGGACTCCACTTGACCATCCTGGTCTGGACTCCACTTGACCTTCCTTATCTGGATTCCACTTGACCATCCTGGTCTGGACTCCACTTGACCTTTTTGATCTGGACTCCTCTTGAAAATCCTGATCTGAATTCCACTTGACCATCCTGATCTGGACTCCACTTGGCCTTCCTGATCAGGACAACACTTGACCTTCCTGATCAGGACTCCACTTGACCGTCCTGGTCTGGACTAAACTTGAGTTTCCTGATCTGAATTCCACTTGACTTTCCAGATCTGGACTCCACTTGACCATCCACATCTGGATACCACTATACCTTCCAGATCAGGACTCCACTTGAATATCCTGACTTGGACTCCACTTGACCTTCCTGATCTGGACTCCACTTGACCATCCTGATATGAATTCCACTTGACCTTCGTGATCTGGATTCCACTTGACCATCCTGATCTGGTCTCCACTTGACCTTCATGATCTCGACTCCACTTGACAATCCTGATCTGGACTCCACTTGACCTTCCTGAATCTGACTCCATTGGACCTTTCTGATCTGGATTCCACTTAACCATCTGATTGTACCCACTTGACCTTCCTAATCTGGACCTACACTAGACCATCCTGATCTGGACTCCACTGACCTTGATAAGGAGTCTCCACTTGACGTTCCTGATCTGGACTCCACTTGGACCATCCTGATCCGGCTCCACTTTGTCCATCGTGACCTTGCACTCCACTTGGGACATCCTTGTCTGACCTCCATTGACTTAGTTATCTTGACTCCAATTGACCTTCCTGATCTGGACTCGGCTTAACCATCCTGATCTGGACTCCACTTGACCTTCCTGATCTAGGCATGACTTGACCATCCTGATATGAATTCCACTTGACCTTCTTGATTGGATTCCACTTGCCCTCCTCAGGTGACCTCAACTTGGGACCTTCCTGATCTCGACTCCACTTGACCATCCTGATCTGGACTCCACTTGACCTTCCTGATCTGGACTCCACTTGACCTTCCTGATCTGGATTCCACTTGACCATCCTGATCTGTACCCCACTTGACCTTCCTGATTTGGACTCCACTTTGACCTTCTGATCTGGAACTCCACTTGGAGACCTTCCTGATCTAGATCCACTTGACCATCAGGATCTGATTCCACTTGACCTTCCTGATCTGGACTCCACTTGACCCTCCTGATCTGGATTCCACTTGACCATCCTGGTCTAGACTCCAATTGACCATCCTGATCTGGACCTCCACTAGAACTTTGATCTGGATTCCATTGACCATCCTGATCTGTTATCCACTTGACCTGCCTGAACTGGGTGACTCCACTTGACCATCCTGGTCTGGACTCCACTTGACCTTCCTTATCTGGATTCCACTTGACCATCCTGGTCTGGACTCCACTTGACCTTTTTGATCTGGACTCCTCTTGAAAATCCTGATCTGAATTCCACTTGACCATCCTGATCTGGACTCCACTTGGCCTTCCTGATCAGGACAACACTTGACCTTCCTGATCAGGACTCCACTTGACCGTCCTGGTCTGGACTAAACTTGAGTTTCCTGATCTGAATTCCACTTGACTTTCCAGATCTGGACTCCACTTGACCATCCACATCTGGATACCACTATACCTTCCAGATCAGGACTCCACTTGAATATCCTGACTTGGACTCCACTTGACCTTCCTGATCTGGACTCCACTTGACCATCCTGATATGAATTCACTTGACTTCGTGATTGGATTCCACTTGACCATCCTGATCTGGTCTCCACTTGACCTTCATGATCTCGACTCCACTTGACAATCCTGATCTGGACTCCACTTGACCTTCCTGATCTGGACTCCACTTGACCTTCCTGATCTGGATTCCACTTAACCATCCTGATCTGTACCCCACTTGACCTTCCTAATCTGGACTCCACTTGACCATCCTGATCTGGACTCCACTTGACCTTCTTGATCTGGTCTCGACTTGACCTTGCTGATCTCGACTCCACTTGACCATCCTGATCTGGATTCCACTTGACCATCCTGATCTGGACTCCATTTGAGCTTCCTGATTTGGACTCCACTTGAGTTTCCTGATCTGGATTCCACATGACCATCTTGATCTAGACTCCATTTGAACTTCCTGATCTGGACTCTACTTGACCATCCTGATCTGGACTCCACTTGACCTTCCTGATCTGGATTCCACTTGACCATCCTGATCTAGACTCCCCTTGACCTTCCTGATCTGGACTCCACTTGACCTTCCTGATCTGGATTCCACTTGACCATCCTGATCTGGACTCCACTTGACCTTCCTGATCTG
Source organism: Cherax quadricarinatus (assembly GCF_026875155.1). Classification (NCBI taxonomy): domain Eukaryota; kingdom Metazoa; phylum Arthropoda; class Malacostraca; order Decapoda; family Parastacidae; genus Cherax; species Cherax quadricarinatus. The sequence continues at coordinate 2,872,555 of NC_069425.1, forward strand.
GACTCCACTTGACCATCCTGATATGAATTCCACTTGACCTTCGTGATCTGGATTCCACTTGACCATCCTGATCTGGTCTCCACTTGACCTTCATGATCTCGACTCAACTTGACAATCCTGATCTGGACTCCACTTGACCTTCCTGATCTGGACTCCACTTGACCTTCCTGATCTGGATTCCACTTAACCATCCTGATCTGTACCCCACTTGACCTTCCTGATCTGGATTCCACTTGACCATCCTGATCTGGACTCCAATTGACCTTCCTGATCTCGACTCTACTTGACCATCCTGATCTGTACCCCACTTGACCTGCCTGATCCGGACTCCACTTTACCATCCTGATGTGGACTCCACTATACCATCCTGATCTGGATTCCACTTGACAATCCTGATCTGGATTCCACTTGACCATCTGGTCTGGACTCCTCGGACTTCCTGATCTGGACTCCATTTACCATTCCTGATCTGGGATCTCACTTGACCATCCTGATACTGGACTGCACTTGCCCTTCCTGATCAGGACTCCACTTGAGCTTCCCGTTCGGATTCCACTTGACATCCTGATCAGGACTCACTTGTCTTGTTGATCTAAATTCCACTTGACCTTCCAAATCTGGGACTCACTTTACCCATCCAGATCTTGGGATTCACTAGACCTTCCTGATCAGGACTCCACTTGAAAATCCTGAAAACTGGATTCAACTTCTTGACCATCCTGATTGGACCTCCTCCTTGACCTTCTGATCAGGACTCCACTTGACAACCTAATCAAGACTCAACTTGACAATCCTGATCTGGACTCCACTGGACCTTCCTGATCTGGATTCCACTTGACCATCATGATCTGGACTCTACTTGACCTTCCTGATCTCGACTCTACTTGGCCATCCTGATCTGGATCCACTTGAACCAATTAGTGATCTGGGTCCACATTGACCATCCTGATATGAATTCCACTTGACCTTCGTGATCTGGATTCCACTTGACCATCCTGATCTGGACTCCGCTTGACCTTCCTGATCTCGACTCCACTTGACCATCCTGTTCTTGACTCCACTTGACCTTCCTGATCTGGCCTCCACTTGACCTTCCTGATCTGGATTCCACTTGAATATAATGATCTGTACCCCACTTGACCTTCCTGATCTTGACCCCACTTGATCTTCCTGATCTGGACTCCACTATACCCAATACCATCCTGATCTGGATTCCACTTGACCATCCTGGTCTGGACTCCACTTGACCTTCCTGATCTGGACTCCACTTTACCATGCTGATCTGGATTCAACTTGACCATCCGGATCTGGACTCCACTTGACCTTCCCGATCTAAATTCCACTTGACCTTCCTGATCTGGACTCCACTTGACCATCCAGATCTGGATTCCACTAGACTTTCCTGATCAGGACTCCACTTGAATATCCTGACCTGGACTCGACTTGACCATCCTGATAAGGAGTCCACTTGACGTTCCTGATCTGGACTCCACTTGACCATCCTGATCTGTACTCCACTTGACCATCGTGACCTGGACTCCACTTGACCATCCTTGTCTGCTATCCACTTGACCTTAGTTATCTTGACTCCAATTGACCTTCCTGATCTGGACTCGACTTGACCATCCAGATCTGGACTCCACTTGACCATCCTGATCTGGGATCCACTTGACCATCCTGATATGAATTCCACGTGACCTTCGTGATCTGGATTCCACTTCAACATCTTCTGTTGTGACTACATTGACCTTCCCTGATCTCGATCCACTTTGACCATCTGATCTTGGGACTCCAACTTGACCTTCCTGATCTATACTCCACTTGACCTTTCTGATCTGGATTCCACTTGACCATCCTGATTTGTACCCCATTTGACCTTCCTGATTTGGACTCCACTTGACCTTCCTGATCTGGACTCCACTTGACCATCCTGGTCTAGACTCCACTTGACCATCCTGATTTGGACTCCACTTGACCTTCCTGATCTGGACTCCACTTGACCTTCCTGATCTGGTTTCCACTTGACCATCCTGATCTGTACCCCACTTGACCTTCCTGATCTGGACTCCACTTGACCATCCTGATCTGGACTCCACATGACCATCCGGGTCTGGACTCCACTTGACCTTCCTGATCTGGATTCCACTTGACCATCCTGGTCTGGACTCCACTTGACCTTCCTGATCTGGACTCCACTTGACCATCCTGATCTGAATTCCACTTGACCATCCTGATCTGGACACTACTTGGCCTTCCTGATCAGGACACCACTTGACCTTGCTGATCAGGACTTCACTTGACCATCCTGGTCTGGACTAAACTTGACCTTCCTGATCTGAATTGCACTTGTCTTTCCTGATCTGGACTCCGCTTGACCATCCAGATCTGGATTAAACTATACCTTCCAGATCAGGACTCCACTTGAATATCCTGATTTGGACTCGACTTGACCATCCTGATCTGACCTCCACTTGAGCTTCCTGATCTGGACTTCACTTGACCATCCTGATCTGGACTCCACTTGACCTTCCTGATCTGTATTCCACTTGACCATCTTGATCTGGACTCCACTTGACCTTCCTGATCTAAATTCCACTTGACCTTCCTGATCTGGACTCCACTTGACCATCCAGATCTGGACTCCACTAGACTTTCCTGATCAAGACTCCACTTGAAAATCCTGACCTGGACTCGAATTGACCATCCTGATAAGGAGTCCACTTGACGTTCCTGATCTGGACTCCACTTGACCATCCTGATCCGGACTCCACTTGTCCGTCGTGACGTGGACTCCACTTGACCATCCTTGTCTGCTATCCACTTGACCTTAGTTATCTTGACTCCAATTGACCTTCCTGATCTGGACTCGACTTGACCATCCAGATCTGGACTCCATTTGACCATCCTGATCTGGGCTCCACTTGACCATCCTGATATGAATTCCACGTGACCTTCGTGATCTGGATTCCACTTCACCATCCTCATGTGGACTACACTTGACCTTCCTGATCTGGACTCCACTTGACCTTCCTGATCTATACTCCACTTGACCTTTCTGATCTGGATTCCACTTGACCATCCTGATTTGTACCCCACTTGACCTTCCTGATTTGGACTCCACTTGACCTTCCTGATCTGGACTCCACTTGACCATCATGGTCTAGACTCCACTTGACCATCCTGATTGGGACTCCACTTGACCTTCCTGATCTGGACTCCACTTGACCTTCCTGATCTGGTTTCCACTTGACCATCCTGATCTGTACCCCACTTGACCTTCCTGATCTGGACTCCACTTGACCATCCTGATCTGGACTCCACATGACCATCCGGGTCTGAGGGACTCCACTTGACCTTCCTGATCTAGGATATTCCACTTGACCACCTGGTTCTGGACTCCACTTGTGAACCTTCCTGATTTCTGGACTCCATTGACCACCCTGATCTGAATTCCAATTGACCGTACTGATTGGACACTTACTTGGCCTTCCTGATCAGACACCACTTGACCTTGCTGATCAGGACTTCACTTGGACCATCCTGGTCTGGACTAACTTGACCTTCTCCTCGATCTGAATTGCACTTGTCTTTCCTGATCTGGACTCCACTTGACCATCCAGATCTGGATTCCACTATACCTTCCAGATCAGGACTCCACTTGAATATCCTGACTTGGACTCGACTTGACCTCTGATCTGACCTCCATGAAGCTTCCTGATCTGGACTTCACTTGACATCTGATCTGGACTCCACTTGACCCTTCCTGATCTGTATTCAACTTGACCATCTTGATTGGACTCCACTTGACCTTCCTGATCTTAAATTCCACTTGACGTTCTTGATCTGGTCTCCACTTGACCATCCTGATCCGGACTCCACTTGTCCATCGTGACCTGGACTCCACTTGACCATCCTTGTCTGCACTCCACTTGACCTTAGTTATCTTGACTCCAATTGACCTTCCTGATCTGGACTCGACTTGACCATTCCGATCTGGACTCCACTTGACCATCCTGATCTAGGCTTGACTTGACCATCGTGATATGAATTCCACTTGACCATCCTCATGTGGACTCCACTTGACCTTCCTGATCTCGACTCCACTTGACCATCCTGATCTGGACTCCACTTGACCTTCCTGATCTGGACTCCACTTGACCTTCCTGATCTGGATTCCACTTGACCATCCTGATCTGTACCCCACATGACTTTCCTGATTTGGACTCCACTTGACCTTCCTGATCTGGACTCCACTTGACCATCCTGGTCTAGACTCCACTTGACCATCCTGATCTGGGCTCCCTGACCTTCTCTGATCTGGACTCCACTTGACCTTCCTGATCTTGACTCCACTTGACCTTCCTTATCTGGATTCCACTTAACCATCCTGATCTGTACCCCACTTGACCCTTCCTGATCTGGATTACACTTGACCATCTGATTCGGACTCCCAATTGACCTTCCTGATCTCGACTCTACGTGACCATCCTGATTCTGTACCCCACTTGACCTGCCCTGATCCGGACTCCCTTTACCATCCTGATGTTGGACTCCACTATACCATTCCTTGATCTGGATTCCACTTGACAAATCCTGATCTGGAATTCCACTTGACCATCATGGTCTGGACTCCTCTGGACTTCCTGATCTGGATCCACTTAACCATCCTGATTCTGGATTCACTTGACCATCTTGATCTGGACTGCACTTGCCTTCCTGGATCAGGACTCCACTTGAGCTTCCGTTAAGGAGATACACCCACTTGACCATCCTGATCAGGACTCCACTTGTCCTTCTTGATCTAAATTCCACTTGACCTTCCAAATCTGGACTCCACTTGACCATCCAGATCTGGATTCCACTAGACCTTCCTGATCAGGACTCCACTTGAAAATCCTGACCTGGATTCAACTTGACCATCCTGATCTGGACTCCTCTTGACCTTCCTGATCAGGACTCCACTTGACCTTCCTAATCAAGACTCAACTTGACAATCCTGATCTGGACTCCACTTGACCTTCCTGATCTGGATTCCACTTGACCATCATGATCTGGACTCTACTTGACCTTCCTGATCTCGACTCTACTTGGCCATCCTGATCTGGACTCCACTTGACCATAGTGATCTGGGCTCCACTTGACCATCCTGATATGAATTCCACTTGACCTTCGTGATCTGGATTCCACTTGACCATCCTGATCTGGACTCCGCTTGACCTTCCTGATCTCGACTCCACTTGACCATCCTGTTCTTGACTCCACTTGACCTTCCTGATCTGGCCTCCACTTGACCTTCCTGATCTGGATTCCACTTGAATATAATGATCTGTACCCCACTTGACCTTCCTGATCTTGACCCCACTTGATCTTCCTGATCTGGACTCCACTATACCATCCTGATCTGGATTCCACTTGACCATCCTGGTCTGGACTCCACTTGACCTTCCTGTTCTGGGGACTTCCACTTTACCATGCTGATTTGGATTCAACTTGCAACACCCCATCCGGATCTGGACTCACTTTGATTCTTCCCGAATCTAAATTCCACTTGACCTTCCTGATCTGGACCCCACTTGACCATCCAGATCTGGATTCCACTAGACTTTCCTGATCAGGACTCCACTTGAATATCTGACCTGGGACTCGACTTGACCATCTGATAAGGAGCCACTTGTCGTCCTGATCTGGACTCCCACTTTGACCATCTGATCTGTACTCACTGACCCATCGTGACCTGGACTCCACTTGACCATCCTTGTCTGCTATCCACTTGACCTTAGTTATCTTGACTCCAATTGACCTTCCTGATCTGGACTCGACTTGACCATCCAGATCAGGACTCCACTTGACCATCCTGATCTGGGATCCACTTGACCATCCTGATATGAATTCCACGTGACCTTCGTGATCTGGATTCCACTTCAACATCTTCATGTTGACTACACTTGACCTTCCTGATCTCGACTCCACTTGACCATCCTGATCTGGACTCCACTTGACCTTCCTGATCTATACTCCACTTGACCTTTCTGATCTGGATTCCACTTGACCATCCTGATTTGTACCCCATTTGACCTTCCTGATTTGGACTCCACTTGACCTTCCTGATCTGGACTCCACTTGACCATCCTGGTTTAGGACTCCATTGACCATTCCTTGAATTTGACTCCACTTGACCTTCCTGATATGGGACTCCACTTGACCTTCCTGATCTGGTTTCACTGACCCATCCTGATCTGTAACCCACTCTGACCTTCCTGATCTGGACTCCACTTCGACCATCCTGATCTGGACTCACATGACCATCGGGCGTACCTAGACTCCACTTACCTTCCTGAATCTGGATCCACTTGACCATTTCCTGGTCTGGACTCCACTTGACCTTCCTGATCTGGACTCCACTTGACCATTGATCTGAATTCCACGTGGACCATCCTGATCTGGACACCACTTGGCCTTCTGATCAGGACACCACTTGGACATGCTGATCAGGACTTCACTTGACCATCCTGGGTCTGGACCCCTAAACTTGACCTTCCTGATCTGAATTGCCACTTGTCTTTCCTGATCTGGACTCCGCTTGACCCATCCTGATCGGGATTAAACTATACCTTCCAGATCAGGACCTTCCACTTGAAATATCCTGACTTGACTCGACTTGACCATCCTGAATCTGACCCTCCACTTGAGCTTCCTGATCTGGACTTCACTTGACCATCCTGATCTGGACTCCTCTTGACCTCCTTCCTGATCTGTATTCACTTGACCATCTTGATCTGGATCCACTTGTCCTTCCTGATCTAAATTCTCACCTTGACCTTCCTGATCTTGGACTCACTGACCATCAGATCTGGACTCCACTAGACTTTCCTGATCAAGACTCCACTTGAAAATCCTGACCTGGACTCGAATTGACCATCCTGATAAGGAGTCCACTTGACGTTCCTGATCTGGACTCCACTTGACCATCCTGATCCGGACTCCACTTGTCCGTCGTGACGTGGACTCCACTTGACCATCCTTGTCTGCTATCCACTTGACCTAGTTATCTTTGACTCGAATTTGACCTTCCTGATCTGGACCTCGACTTCTTGACCATTTACCAGATCTGGACTCCACATTTGACCATCTCCTGTTTGGGCTCCACTTGGGACCATCCATGATATGAATTCCACGTGACCTTCGTGATCTGGATTCCACATTCACCATCCTCATGTGACTACACTTGACCTTCCTGATATATCTGGATCCACTTGAGACCTTTCCTGATGTATACTACACTTGACCTTTTGATCTGGATTACACTTGACCCATCCTGATTTGTACCCCACTCTTGAACCTTCTGATTTGGGACTCCACTTGACTACCTTCCTGATTGGACTCCAGACTTGACCAATCATGGTCTAGACTCCACTTGACCATCCTGATTGGGACTCCACTTCTTGACCTTCCTGATCTGGACTACATTGACCTTCCTGATTGGTTTCCATTGACATCCTGATCTGTACCCACTTGGACCTTCCTGATCTGGACTCACTTGACCATCTGATCTGGACTCCAATGGACCATCCGGGTCTTGGACTCTCACCTTGTACTTCCTGATATGGATTCCACCTTGACCATCCTGGTCTGGACTCCACTTGACCCTTCTGATCAGGAATCCACTTGACCACCCTGATTCTGAATTCCAATTGACCAATACTGATCTGGACATACTACTTGCCTTCCTGATCAGGACACCACTTGACCTTGCTGATCAGGACTTCACTTTGACCATCCTGGTCTGGACTAAACTTGACCTTCCTGATCTGAATTGCACTTGTCTTTCCTGATCTGGAACTCCGATTGACATCCAGAATCTGGATTCCATATACCTTCCATGATCAGGACCTCCACTTGAATATCCTTGACTTGGACTCTCGACTTGACCATCCTGATCTGACCTCCACATGAGCTTCCTGATCTGGACTCACTTGGACCTCCTGATTCTGACTCCACATTGACCTTCCTGATCTGTATTCCACTTGACCATCTTGATCTGGACTCCACTTGACCTTCCTGATCTAAATTCCACTTGACGTTCCTGATCTGGACTCCACTTGACCATCCTGATCCGGACTCCACTTGACCATCGTGACCTGGACTCCACTTGACCATCCTTGTCTGCTATCCACTTGACCTTAGTTATCTTGACTCCAATTGACCTTCCTGATCTGGACTCGACTTGACCATTTCGATCTGGGAGGACTCCAACTTGACCATCCTGATCTAGGCTTGACTTGACCATCGTGATATGAATTCCACTTGACCATCCTCATGTGGACTACACTTGACCTTCCTGATCTCGACTCCACTTGACCATCTTGATCTGGACTCCACTTGACCTTCCTGATCTATACTCCACTTGACCTTTCTGATCTGGATTTCACTTGACCATCCTGATTTGTACCCCATTTGACCTTCCTGATTTGGACTCCACTTGACCATCCTGGTCTAGACTCCACTTGATCATCCTTATTTGGACTCCACTTGACCTTCCTGATCTTGACTCCACTTGACCTTCCTGATCTGGTTTCCACTTGACCATCCTGATCTGTACCCCACTTGACCTTCCTGATTTAGACTCCACTTGACCATCCTGATAAGGACTCCACATGACCATCCGGGTCTGGACTCCACTTGACCTTCTTGATCTGGATTCCACTTGACCATCCTGGTCTGGACTCCACTTGACCTTCCTGATCTGGACTCCACTTGACCATCCTGATCTGAATTCCACTTGACCATCCTGATCTGGGCACTACTTGGCCTTCCTGATCAGGACACCACTTGACCTTGCTGATCAGGACTTCACTTGACCATCCTGGTCTGGACTAAACTTGACCTTCCTGATCTGAATTGCACTTGTCTTTCCTGATCTGGACTCCGCTTGACCATCCAGATCTGGATTCCACTATACCTTCCAGATCAGGACTCCACTTGAATATCCTGACTTGGACTCGACTTGACCATCCTGATCTGACCTCCACTTGAGCTTCCTGATCTGGACTTCACTTGACCATCCTGATCTGGACTCCACTTGACCTTCCTGATCTGTATTCCACTTGACCATCTTGATCTGGACTCCACTTGACCTTCCTGATCTAAATTCCACTTGACGTTCCTGATCTGGACTCCACTTGACCATCCTGATCCGGACTCCACTTGTCCATCGTGACCTGGACTCCACTTGACCATCCTTGTCTGCACTCCACTTGACCTTAGTTATCTTGACTCCAATTGACCTTCCTGATCTGGACTCGACTTGACCATTCTGATCTGGACTCCACTTGACCATCCTGATCTAGGCTTGACTAGACCATCCTGATATGAATTCCACTTGACCTTCGTGATCTGGATTCCACTTGACCATCCTCATGTGGACTCCACTTGACCTTCCTGATCTCGACTCCACTTGACCTTCCTGATCTGGATTCCACTTGACCATCCTGATCTGTATCCCACTTGACCTTCCTGATCTGGACTTCACTTGACCATCCTGAACTTTACTCCACTTGACTATCCTGGTCTGGACTCCACTTGACCTTCCTTATCTGGATTCCACTTGACCATCCTGGTCTGGACTCCACTTGACCTTTTTGATCTGGACTCCACTTGAAAATCCTGATCTGAATTCCACTTGACCATCCTGATCTGGACTCTACTTGGCGTTCCTGATCAGGAAACCACTTGACCTTCCTGATCAGGACTCCACTTGACCATCCTGGTCTGGACTAAACTTGAGTTTCCTGATCTGAATTCCACTTGACTTTCCAGATCTGGACTCCACTTGACCATCCACATCTGGACACCACTATACCTTCCAGATCAGGACTCCACTTGAATATCCTGACTTGGACTCGACTTGACCATCCTGATCTGGATTCCCACTTGACCTT
>NC_069425.1:2882992-2899309 GCF_026875155.1 Cherax quadricarinatus
AGTTTACACTATACCCTGTGGAGGTGTGACAAGATTTCTAGGTGAAACAGCGAAACCTCGACACCCCCCCTCAATGAACACATTACGCATGTAGGAACGATAACCTGAACACGCCTGTGTACAACACCGAAATTCCACTAATCATCTCATGAAATTCAGAGACGCCCAATTAGTGATCAAAGAAACTAATTTCCGCAGACGCAAGTGCCTCGAATCAGCACTGATCGCTGTTTCGAATACAATTAAACAAAACAACGGCAGCTTCACCATCTCCGAAGTCTTTGCAAGAATCCTCCTGAAAACAGTAAACCCTGCCATCACATAGTCTCTCCTGTTTATACTACACAAGGCCACAGAGAGTGAACACTGAAACAAGCTGCCTCATTCCGGTTTATATTTGTCCAACCTATTTTTATGTTACCAAGTAATAGCTTTTATATCCTTTTACTCATGTACGAATTAATTGCTCTACCATATTGTATTACTTTTGTCACTACCACTACTACTACTACTACTACTACCACTAGTGAACATCGAAATGGTACCTCACTAGTATTCACCTCACTCTGAGCCTTTATATACCCTCTGTGTCCATGTATTGTTTGTAATGGCTTGATAAAGCTCCTGGAGAGCGAAACGTTGCCACAATAAATGTCACATTAGTTGCACTTGTGTCCTTTTACGAAATCCTCTTTGTATAAATTCCTGAGAACTGACCTTAAATTTGCAGTCTCACGTTTGCTGCAACAGTTATTCCATTGATACGTCTAAGGTAAAATGGTCGGAACAATACTTACCCCGAGGCCCTTCTCATTCAGGGACGTATGCGCCTTTGTACCCCGAGACGGTACACTGTTTTCAGAATTTTGCCTTGGAGGGATTTAAATTCCAATAGCCACTAGTTAGACCAATAATACATGGCCAGATCCATTTGCAGTCGTACCTTCTGTATGGTTGTATGTGTTCTTATTAGCTTCACATCATCTGTAATCAGGAACACTTTCTGACTCAGTTATCTCTGTTATGTCCTCTCCATACACTTGAAAGAGCATTGGAACAATTAATGACCCTTGTGGAACCCCACTTGTGACACTTGCCCATTCCGATACCTCTCTTTAAGCTGCCGTACTTATTCGAGGACAGTGTGTGTTGCACAAGTAGTGTATACCTTGATAAACAGGGCACAAGTTCGAGTCCTGTTCTGGTCAGTGATTATGTTTGTAAATAATTTCTCTCAATCGCAAATTGTTGAACAATATCAAAATCTCTCATGGAGGATTGCAGGCACCAGGATGAGATGAAGTAATTTGAACTCAACCTGGAGCTCTGGGATAAGGTAAACTACACTAAGTGTCTGTAAGGCACTGTCTCAGTGCTAGAGGAATGACGTCAGCAGATGTAGGAGTGAGGACCTGATTAGCAGGTATAGGTCAGTGATAGACATAATTAGAAAGAAGAGAGATAACCCTGTAATATGTGGCATTTTGCAAAGGAGATGAATTTGGCTGGACAAACACTATAAGGACATTGCAGTACCATTCATAGACAACTGGGACCTCTTCTATGGCAGAAATGACATGCATGCCGGAGATGGGGCTCACTTATCTAGGTCTGGTGTGGGGGCACTGGCCAATGCCGTTGAGGGAGCTGTTAGGGCTTAAAACTAGAAATGTTAGCAGCATGGGTTTTTGTGGGAAAGCAAAGAACTATGATACAATAGAAATGGGCAAGATGAATTCTCAAGAAAAAAAACTATAGGCAGAAAGAGGCAGAATTATTTGTGAATTTTGGAAACCCAGTGGCACTAGGTGATAAAAACAGTAATAGAGATAGTGGAAGAGCAGCAATGAGCATGGTAAGAAAAGAGAAGAGGTTTCTAGACATATATTACACAAATAGTCGTAGTGCTAGAAACAAGACGAACTAGTTGAGATTAGTTTGTAAGTGAGGGTAAAATTGACGTATTTGCCATAACTGAATGTGGTTTGATATGAATAATCAGGACATGCCTGCTGAATGTTATATTTAGGATTTCAAGTTATTTTATATTCATAGAAGAAACAGAGAGGGGGTCGGGTGGGCGATATATATCAGGGAACACCTAAATTACTGCATAAATGTGCGTATTAAAACTGAAGGAACACACCAGAGTTTGTTTGGGAAGAATTTTTGGAAGAGCATAAAAAATAATTTTAGGCGTGATTTACCGTCCCTAAACTTGGATACGGACCAAGGTAGACTACTTAGGGAGGAGAATGTTAAGGTCACAGGACAAGATAACGTAATAATTCTAGGAGCCAAATAGACTGGAATTCATTGACTGGGAATCTTGAGTCAAACAACTTTTTGGAGGTAGGTCAAGATTTTTTTTTTTTTTGGCAGCAGCAGCAACAGTTTGTGACAGAACCAACGAAGGTAAGTAAACGGCTTAATTTGGTTCAGGTTAACAAGCGTACCCTTATTAATAACCTGGAGTTTACAGAGGAACTTGGCACAAGCTACCATGAATCAATTACCTTCAGTATCGATTAGAAGTATGATAGTAGGGATAATTCAGTGGCAGTTCCAGATTTTCGCGTAGCAGATTACACCCATCACCTGTCGACTGGTGGTATCGAAGAGAACTATAAATGTGACATCTTTTTAAACACTAATACACGCTGCCTAAAGAACATTTATTCCGTTTAGAGAATTGAGATCGATAGAAATGATCCGAAATGGATGAAAAATAGGCTCAAACATCTTTTAGGGCAGAAGGAATTTGCAGACGTATCAGAAGAGGTGAGGCCATCTCGTGGATCGGTATGAATGGATTAACAAGGAACTTTAAAAGGATAAGAAACGCTAAATAGGATTGTGAAATAAAGGTTGTTAAATATCAGATTGGAAGTAGGGAATATTATTTTTATTTTTTATTAACATATCGGCTGTTTTCCCACCAAGGCAAGGTGACCCAAAAATAGAAGAAACATTTCGTCAACATTCACTCCATCACTGTTTTGTGTGCATATGGGTGTTGATATGTTGCAGTTAAAAACTGCAACATATCAACACCCCTACCTCAGAGGGCAGGCACTGCATTTCCCACCTACAGTACTCAAGTCCGACTAACGGTTTACCCTGAATCCCTTCATAAATTTTACTTTGCTCACACTCCAACAGCACGTCAAGTCATGAAAACCATTTTTCTCCACTCGTTCCTATTCAAGTCCCTTGCACACAAAATCTCTTATACCCTCTCCCTTCACCCTTTCCTTGGCTGACCCTACCCGGTCTTTCTTCCACTACAGATTTATATGTCCTGCAAGTCATTATATTTGTTCCATCCTCTCTAAATGTCCAAACCACCTCAACTCTTGCTTGTCCTCTGGATAATACTTTTAGAAACCCTGCACCTCCTCCTAATGTCCAAACCATGGATTCTCTGCATTATACTCACATTGCACATTGCTCTTAGACACATTTCCACTGCCTCCAGCCTCCTTATTGCAACATTCACCACCCATGCTTCTCACCCATCTAAGAGCATTGGTGCCACTATACTCTCATACATTTCCCTCTTTGCTTCCATGGATAACGTTCTTGTCTCCACAGACTCCTCAGTGCACCACTCACCTTTTTACCCTCACTAATTCTATGATGTACCTCGCCTTTCATAGACCCATCTGCTATCAAGTCTACTCCCAAATATCTGAATACATTAATTTCCTCCATTCTCCCTCCCTTCAGTCAGATATTCAATCTTTCATTTTCTTATCTTTTTGTTAAGCTCATTCATCTTGCTCTTTTCTATGTTCACTATTAATTTCCTTCATTTACATACTCTTCCAAATTCATCCACTAAACCTCTGCAACTTTTCTTCAGAATCTTCAAAAGTACAGTGTCATCAGCAAAAACAAATGTGACAACTCGCACTTTGTGTTAGATTCTTTATCTCTTAACCTCACACCTTTTGCCATCACCTGAATATTCATATCTCATAGAACCCCTTTTATAAATATACTGAACAACCACGGTGACATCACACATCCTGTCTAAGGTCTACGTTTACCGGGAAATAATCTCCCTCTCTCCTATATACTCTAATCTGCGCCTCTCCATCCTCGTAAAAACTCTTGGCTGTTTTCAGTAACGTACCATCTATTCCATACATTAGCAACAACTGCCGCATTGCTTCTCTATCCACCCTAAAATATGCTCTTTCCAAATCCATAAAAGCAACGAAACTCTCTTTACCCTTATCTAAATACTGTTCACCCATATGCTTCACTGTAATACTTGGTCTACACAATCCCTAGCCTTCCTAAAGCCTCCTTGTTCATCTGCAATCCTGCTCTCTTTCTCTTAATTCTTTCAATAATATGCTTTACCAGGTATACTCAAGAGGCTTATTTCCCTATATTTTTTACACTTTGTTTGTCCCATTTGTTTTTTAAATGAAGGAACTATGCATGCTTTCTGCCAGTCACCTCTTCTAATCATTTATTAAATTAAAGCACAAACTATTCCAAGAGTATATCCCCAATTGCTTTCAACATTTCTGCTTTCATCCAATCAATCCCAGCTGCTCTAGCCCCTTTCACTCTGCCCACTGTTTCAAGCACCTCTCCCACACCCATAACTGGCTATTCCTCACTCCTACAACATGTTATACCTCCATGCCCAATGCACAAAAATCAAAGCTTCCCTATCTTCATTAATGTTTAACAGTTCCTCAATATATTCCATCCATCTTCCCATTATAAATCTCCATCTAATAATTCTCTCCTATTTTTAACTGTCAAATCTATTTGTTCCGCAAGCATTCTTAACTTGTTAATCTCAAAACTTTTTCTTATTCTCAGCAGAATTTGTTGATAACATCTCACTCTCTCTCTCTCTCTCTCTCTCTCCTCTTTTCTCTCCTCTCTCCTTCTCTCTCTCTCTCTCTTCTCTCTCTCTCTCTCTCTCTCTCTCTCTCTCTCTCTCTCTCCCCTTTTACATTCCTTCACCAATCTCTTAATCTCTTTTTTCCCTCTTCATATATTCCTACCTCCCTACATCACTTCTATTTTGCAAAAACCTCTCATATGCTATCTTTTTTTCTCTTTCTGTTGTCTTTATCTCATCATTTCATCAGTCGCTCTTCTTCCCTCTCGCATCCACTTCCTGGAGGAAGTAAATATGTTTAGATATTTAAGAGTGGGGCTTACCAGTGGACGGGTCTATTAAAGATGAAATGAACAATAGAAATGACAAAAGGAGAAATGAAGGTAACTTTTGAGACTAAGAATCTCATTCATTTAGGAACGAGAAGGAAATATACTACAGTAGAATAGAAGCAATATTGTTATATTAATGTGAAGTATTGGTTTTAAAAATTGCAGCGAGGTGGCTGGAGGCAGCAGAGATGTTATGTGAGCATTGATAAAAGAATTTGTTGTTGGTCGATGAGGTATGTGGTATACCAGTCGTATTATTGAAAAAGCAGAGGAATCTTTGTTTTGTGGTTTCAACGTATAGAGAGGATTACACAAATTAGGATGATTAGGAGGGCATATAAATCTGGGGAAAATGGCAGGAGGGGTAAGGGGTAGTTCCAGGTTTGAGGAGTAAAGGAGGTATTTAATGTTATTGGGCCCGGACATCAGACTTGTGTGAGCGTGTTAGGTGGGAGGGGACAGCAATTTAGGAGATTCAGGAGAGACTGGTTAGCTAGTCTTGAGTACTGGTGTATAGAGTACAGTCTATCTGGACACTGACGGAGGGGAGAGGATGTTGTAGATCGGAAAGCTATCTGAGCTTTGGCGCCGACACACTTCTGGCTACGCAGTGATGATTGAATTATTATTATTATTATTATTATTATTATTATTATTATTATTATTATTTTATATTATTATTATTATTATTATTATTGTTATTATTATTATTATTATTATATTATTATTATTATTATTATTATTATTATTATTATTATTATTATTATTATTATTATTATTATAAAAGAAGCACTAAACCTACAAGGGTCATACAGTGCAGCAGGGCAGGGAAGGGCGCAGGGGTATTGTGTAGCAAGAGAGAGGGAGGATTATTTGGTCATAGAGTGCAGCAGGGCAGTGGATAGTGCAGGGGTAGAGGGTTTGCTAGATATTGAGGTAGAAAGGTTGTGAGGAGTACTAGAGGCATCATCATCAAAGTTTGTGCAGTAAATCAGTTGCTGTCAAAAAGTCAACAAGAGAGTCTGTGTTAAAAGGAGGACCCATCAGCAAGGAGGGAGGGTAAAGTAAGGACAGTAGAGCGGTGATGACATCGGAGGTAAATTCTGTGTGCTCGTTGATAGAGCGGGCAGTCCAACAGAATATGGCTAACAGAAACTGGAACCTGACAATTCTCACAGAGTGGAACAGGGCATTTCTCCATGAGATACCCATGAGCAACCCGAGTGTGAGCGTGCCCGATGCGAAGACTGGAGAGAGTCGTCTCCCAACCTCTACGATGATGACAAGAAGACAGCCAGAAACTTTACTTGATTATGTAGCAGATCAGACCAACGTTGTTGCCATCGGGAGAGAAGGTGGGTAGCAATTACAGCAAAATAGTCTGTGAATGGAACATCTCCATATGAAACTGGAAGGTCATGTACTACTGACCGTGCAGCAGCGTCTGCCTATTCATTGCCAGGGGATGACATGAATCAAGTTTTCGTATAGTCTGTAAAGCGCTAAGGGAGTCTGAAATTACCACAAATGATTCCACAAGCATAAATGCAATACGGATAAGTGATACGAGGCGTGTATACAATTCAGCTGTAAAAATGCTAGCCGGGGATAATAAATGCCCTCGTACGACACTGTCCAGAAATACTGCTGCAAATCCGGTGCCATCAGAAGACTTAGAACCATCGGTGTACACTGCGAGGGCATGAGAATGAGACTGGAAATGAATAAGAAAAAGAGAGCAAAAAACAACCATAGGTATATGGGCTTCTGTGCATGGCAGTGGGGAAAAACAGACACGAACCGTCAGAACTTCTCAAGGAGGAAGGGAAAATTTAGATGCTACATTAACATAGAAAGGTGGCAACTGAAGAGAAGACAAGAGCGAATGCAGGCGAAGAGAAAAGGGACGGCGTAAATAGGAGTGGCGGACAAATAAGGAACTTCCACTAACATCTGTTACCATCCTATACATGGAAAGATTGCGGAGATCAGGAGAGCGAACATAATAGCTGAGGCAATGAGCATCACGGCGATCGGTCAAGGATGGAATATTCGCCTCTGTATACAGGCTCTCAACAGGTGAAGAGCGAAAAGCACCGAGGCACAAACGTAATATCTGGTGATGAATGGGATCAAGGCTAGAAATAGTTGCAGGAGAGGCTGTTGAATATATCTGCTCCCCATAATTTAATTTGATAAAATTAGGGCAGAATGCTGTCGAAGGAGAGTTCTACGATCAGCCCCTAATGAAAAATGAGCGAGGGTTTTGAGGAGGTTCGGCCAGCTATGACAAGTTGCCTTCAGAGAGGTGATGTGATGTTTCCAGGATAACCATTGGTCACACAGAAGACTAAGAAACCTGACCGTATCACGGTCTGGGATACGTGAGCCACATAGGTGCAATGGATGATCAGAGACGACAGAACTTTCTAGTGAAAGAAAATTTGATGTTTTAGTACTAGAAAATTTAAACCCATGAGCAGTGGCCAAACTGGAATCACAGTTGACTGCATGCTGGAGAGAAACTGCAATGAGGTGACAATCAGTGCCTGCACAAGCTATAGCAAAGTCATCAACATAGAGTGATGACCAAATATTAGATGGAAGAACATGCCAGATCATTATAGCAAGGAGAAAAAGTGTGGTGGTCAGGACACATCCTGGGAGACACCTTCAGCTTGGACAAAGTCCGGTAAAAGCATATTATTAATCTGAACGCGGAAATGTCTCTCGGAAAAGAAGTTCTTAAGGAAAAAGGTGGGATTGCCCCGGAGGTCTAAGGAGTGAGCTTGGGTCAAGATGTTATATCTCCAAGTTGTATCATAGGCCTTCTCAAGATTAAAAAAGAGGGTTTTACTGGCAAAGGTATTAGTACAAATGTACAAACGGGGTTTAAGGGGTCAATGGTTAGAACGGCTCTTTACGAAAGTCAGCTTTCCTAGTGGAGAGACTATTGGTGTCTCAAAATACCACACAGAATGTCTATTTACCAGACGCCCCAACACCTTGCAAACCCATGGTAAAAGCAATGGGACAATAAATGGTTTACAAAAAGGTAGTACAATGGCAGATTTCTACAGCTGGGGCACAACTCTTCGTGTTTAAATAAGATTAAGAGACGTAAGAGGACCGCAAGGGCTGATGAATGTCAATTCTGGAGCATACATATAACAGATATGAAAGCCGCCCGGCCCAGCTGCCGATGATGGGCAAGCGGAGAGTGTTGATTCTAATTCTAAAAGAGAAAAAGGCCAATTGTAGTCCCTTCTCTGCTAAAAGAAAAGTCTAAGGGCTCAGACTCTCTGGTAGCTTTGGAGGAAAGAAAGGAGGGGTAGAGAGGGGAGGGGTAGAGAGGGGAAAAGATAAATGCCCAAAGGGTTCGGGGCAACGTCGAGGGGGTTAGTACAGTGCCCATTGCCACTCATTTTTTCGTACTTTTTTCCGACTGCATTCATAGAGAAAGCCGAACGCGGTAGAGACAAAATCCACCAAAAAGTGCGTGGTATAGCTTCACGGATGACATGGCGGACAGCTGCTCTCGTTCCCTTGAAATCAAGGAGGCGATTTTGTGGTCCTATTGTATGATATCTGCCCATGCAGTGCGTTTCAAATGTACTGCACGAGCCAGGCAGGAGACCCCCAAGGTAAAACCTCTGAGAATCCCGCCCAAGGTTTGGGTATGGAATGTGAAGCTGTGGATAAAACTGTGGTTGAAAATATTGTAACAGCTCATCAATGGAGGACGAAAAAAGGATCCATACTAAAAGCAGTTTGACGCGGAGTGAAGGTCCCAATTCGCTCGGCCCAAATTGCCAGCATGGTCTTTTGAGGAGGTGATGAATATGAATGAGAAGTAGGATGATGGAAAATGATCACTGTCTTTGCAAGTTGGGAGGACAGACCGATAAATTCTAGTGCGGGTTGAGAAAGGGAAAAACCGAAGAGATCGATGCAAGAGAGAGATTGAATGGGATATCATAAGGGGGTGGGAGCACCCTATTTAAAACATGGAGGGGAAGGGAAGTGAGAAAACCCTCTGCGTGAGTCACAGAGAGACCCCCCTCAGAGGAAATGGTGGGCATTAAAATCTCCAAGCAACAGAAGTGGTAGCAGAAAAGGAAGAAACCAGAAAGGAAAAATCTGGATAGATAATGCCCGAGAAAGAGAGAAATACAAAGAACAGATTGTATACCGCTTATTCAAGTGGATGTGGGCTGCAGTGTAATGCAGTGCAAAGAGCTGATGGTATGGTATATCGGTGCATTAAGAGGCACACTTTCTTTAAAAAGTTCCATCAGGAAAGGATCTGATGATACAATAAAACACAGCCGAGATGGAACAGATAACAGCGGAGCATAATTGGGTTCTTGTAATCAAACAAAAAACAGGGGAAAACTGAGAGAGCAACACATGAAGCTCTCACCGGTTGTCTCTCAACCCTCGGATATTCTACTGTAAATATTTACGGACTAAAAGGGTTAGAAAAGTCCACATGTGGAGGCAGCGGAAAACGAACAAGCGTGAAGGGTTGAAAACACGCAAAGAAAGGAGTTGTGCAGATGGAAAAGAGTGAAGAGGAGCGACAGGAAGTGGATCAGTGTCCTCAATGGTTTAGTCTCGGCAAGTTAGTCAGAGATAGCTTCACCTTTTTCAGAGAAAAAGGGGACGTTGTATAGGGGTTATATTGGGGATAGGAGGAGGAGAGTGAGTAAAGATAGGGGCGATGACAGAATTTACCAATGTGGGGGAAGGGGGATGAGGGGTTAGAGGTAGCTTGAGAAGAAGTTGGGAAGGGACAGGAGAGGAAGGTACTGTGCGAGGGGGAGGATGGACGTCCACACTCACAACAAAAACGGTAAAAGGTAAAGACAAGTGATTAAAAGGAAGGAGATTTACCTTTAGGGGATCTGTTGGACTTGGAAGGAGTTGTGCGAGGTCTTGAAGACATAGAAGCTTGCGTGTGAGATGAAGACTGGAGAACAGTAGGAGGTGAATAAGTAGGGACCACAGAGTCCAGGACTGCAAAGGAGTTAGATACAGAGGTGACTGTGGAAGGTGAGATTACAGGGGAGACTATGGGAATTGGGACCCCAGAGGTTGTGGGTCTCTTAGTAACTCGAGAATAAGAAATACGGGAAAGTCTCCCCTGAAGTCGTAGATGAGGGACTGCCATTGCAAAAGTAAAGCCTTCTGTCTGGCAATGACAAGAATAAGGTGGATGACCTTCATGACAATAAAGGCAGGAGGGATGTAGGCAAAAAGGGACATATGGTATGGTCATCGGCACCACAGACTGGCACTCAGTTTATGGCCCTGAAATATTTTGCCAGATGGCCAAATCGCCGACAATTTCTACACTGTCGTGGTTTGTAGGGGGTTACCTGCCTGACTTGAAAAACTGTGTCCCACAATATAAATCTATGACAGAAGCTCGCGGCAGTCAAAAGTTAAGTGAGCTATATTTTATGGGAAGTGCCTCCGCCCATGGACAGGCAGTAACATCGTGTCTACTTTAAGGATGGGGAAGTCTTGGAGCTCAAGCTGTTCCAGAATCCCATCACCGCATGTATGGAAATTACATTGAAAAATGGTATCCGTAGAATGACAGTACCACTGCAAGAATTAAAAGAGTAATGTTTTTCATTTGTCACAGAAATGGCACCTAGGGTTTTGTAAGGAGAGAAAGATCGTGAGCTTGGCTAACATTCTGTACTGTTGACGATGTGTGCCCCGCTCTTGAGAGCATGAAACGGAATATTACGACGAACATGGCGTAGGAGCCCCCTGCTGATACTATGATTAGAAAGATATCTGAAGATGTCGGTTTGTCGAGTTGAGAAACTTGGTCCATTCGTACTATACTATGTAGTTAGTCTTTTTCTGAGGAGAATGAGAGTCAGTCGAAATAATGTCATCAGAAGAAGGTTGTGGTTGTTTAGATGTAAAAACCGAGGTGATCCATGTTGAGGCGGGCACATGATCTGAGAAGCCAGAAGCCGGAAGCATAGTCAAAGACTTGCAGAGGTCAGAGGTGCCAAAGGAGTCAGACAGGGGCCTCTGCATCTGGAGTGTGGGACAAAATGTCACCCCCAGAGGATACAGGGGCAGTAGAAAGGTCCGAAGAATGGCCTGGTAACAAGGCAGGGTCGTCAGAGGGTGCTGCAACTGGAAGGGGCCCAAGAGGAGTAGGTACATAGACTTGTGATTCCATGGTAAAGTTTCTCTTTTCTTTTTAAGAAAAAAAAAAAAAAAAGAGAAAGAAAAAAAGAAAAAAGAAAAAACAAGGGGTGAAAAAGTGTGGAGGGACCGCTACCAAGGGCAAAGGGCCACAAGTTTCCCCTTCTATGCCAAGAGGACAACCTCAGTGCAGTGGGTAATGCAGATGCGGGATGGAACCTGTGCCATATCCTACCCTTCAACCCAGTAAACCAGCACTCGGGATAGCAACTCACATCTGCCCAGCCACCTCGTGGACAAAAGGGAGGGCGGTCAGAAACCCCCCCAAAGCATACCTCCCTCGGTCACCACCTCATGGAATCCGTATGCAGCCTTTAGAGATACACCCGTCATCTGAAAGACACCCTAAGCCTTCCTCCCACACCCCCGTGGTAGACCGGAGAGGGATCGGGATCTCTAGATGGGTCCAGATTCCACAGCAAAACTACACTACAACAAGAACCTCAATGGAAAGAGATAGAATCCGGAACACCTTCTTAGGTTAGGAACTACAGAGCCTGAGGGAACAAACCCCAAAGGCAGAACAGGAAAGGGGAAAATGGAGGGATGAAGAGAGGAGGGGAAAGGGGTGATGGGGAGGTGGGATAGGGAAAGAGGGGATTGGCTATCGGTCTGACGAAAAAGACCTAAAAGTCTAATTCCTCAGACCGATAGCCCCTTTACCGCTCCAAAAAGAGGAGTGATTGAATGAATAACAATGAAGTGTTTCTGCTTTATCGGGTTTGTGTGTTGTGTGTATGTGTGTTTTTCGTGAGTACTCACCTAGTTTTTGGTTGCGGGGGTTCGAATCACAGTTCCTGGCTTTGGTGTGTGTGTGTGTGGTGGGGTGAACGCGAGTTTGTGTGTTTTTTTTTATATCTACCGCTCATCTGTTATTCGTTTACACAACTAGGCTAAATTTATGACCATTTGTTGTTACCTATTTCTACACTCGTGACCATTTCTCAGTGCAACATCAGGGGGTATTTCTAATATCGTCTTCATTGACCCCGTGTCGGTATCTAGTGATGTTTCTAACAATGTCATCACTGTCTAGGTGTCAGTATTTGCTGGAGTTCCTAACACTGTCATCATTGGCCTGGTAGTTTCAGGTACTGAGATCATTCGTCTATCTCTTTTCCCCGCGTTCTTCCCTTAGTTCCCTAAAGCATACATATATTTTGAGTTGGAGTCTGAGATAATTATCCAATTATTCTTCCTATGATAGTACGGATAATATCTTTACTATAGCCAAAATAATACTAGTAAAGTTGGAGCAGTATCTTGAGAACATAACGAAGATCAAACGAGAGCTATAGGAAATTCCTAACACCCTAATAATTTAATCCTTACCCTAACACTAAAAAATAAAATTTAATGAACCAAATCCTTCACAATGTCCATTATTCCCATCATCATCGGGAGTTTCCTTAACTGAATCATCTTCCAGATTGTTTTTGTGATGCTGTTTAAATAACTGTCAGGTCTTATTTCCCTCACAAAATACAGAAACGGAAGTTGCATATTCACATGTTTAAAATAAGTGTTACTCTGCTGTAACTTCTGTGCGTTAATTTCGGACCTCTGAGGGTGCAACCAAAAAATCCCGGGCACAAAAAATTCCACTAGAATCTTGGCTACCTAGTTTTTTCTCTCTCAAATTTACTGGATCTAGGACTGGGGATTCCTCATCCAGATTAGACCTATAAAGTATGCTAATAATGAGCTCATTGCATCTTCATTGTAAGCTCTTGCAGTTTAGATGCAAAGGGCTAAGCTTTTCCAAAAGAAAATCACCTTCTCGTCCTACTCTAGAGAACCAAACTTTGTAGTGGATGTGTGACATTATTTCAGGTTCATTTCTGACAGTAGGAAATTTCAGTGAATAATACTGATTTGTGAATAACATCTCACCTGTTTGCTTAGGTCTACTAGAAATCTGAAATTATTTCCTACTAAGACTTTGGGGTCTTAGTGTCACCAGTTTCGACAGTAACAAACCACCGTAACATGTAACATACCACAAATGTTGGGAAAAAGTATGTTGTTAGCAAATGTGGCAAACAACAGAAATTGCTGAAAATTCACGGTTTATCGTAGTCAAATCTTCCTGTAGGTAATGCCTAACAGGTCGAGATAATCTGTCATCAGTTATAATGATTATTAAACATCCAAAAGTACCAGTTATATCACTTGGTGTGGAATGATTACATGTACCTTAGTTCGGTCTTCTATGTCATGTCTTTGGATAAATTACCCACGTGTATTTCAATTTTGTTAGATAGGTAGGTAAGGTTCGTCAGGAAAAAGGACAAATGTTTCCTGACGCGGGTCTTAGTCAGATGATGACCCGCCTTTGGAGCTTTTGGTCATCTGACGAGGCCTTCCGCTGGCTTACGGTCCACCCCTTTAAAAATTATGGTCATTTATAACCATTTTTTTTTTTTTTTTTTTTTTTTTTTTTTTTTTTTTTTATGTATGTATAGATGATCTTCCAGTAAGTACTAGATTGATAGAGTTATTTAACTGTAGTCAGAAGTTTTACCACATACTCTGTTAATAATAGCTTGTTTATCGTGGCAGTTAGCACTACATTCATGGTAATATTTACTTCATGTCTTTTATTCACAGGTGATCGGTGACTCACTTGACTGCCGTCTTCATGGTAACAGAAAATCACCTACAGGATATTAATATTAACACCTAAAAGAATAAAATTCAACACAATTATACACTGCATTTTTCCAGGTTCAACAACAACAAAAAATGGGCTTAATTGCCAGATCATAATGAATTTTTGCTAATACACAGTAATGGGCATGTTTTCCTTCTGTACAGTTTGCAGCAGTAGACCTCAGGAATAAACCCTTAGTGCCCTCAAAAGCTTTGTCGCTGTCGCATTATCGACGGTCACCTTCACTTCGTTCCAGGAGCAGGTAATTCCCGTCAACCCCTGGATCCTAGTGCTAGACTTTCTTTCCAATGATTAAACAAAGATGGACGGGATAAGTCAAACCCCGGTCCTGGGATTAACAAGTCCGGCGATTTCCGCTGACCTATGCAGCATCTAATAGGAATATTATTTATTATTTTTTAATAAACGAAACTAAACACTAAAAACCCCCAAGGGTTCATACAGTGCTGAGGTTAGATGTCGTAAGGATGAAATATGCTTTAAAATTTAGAAAATAGAGAGGGTTAGGAGTATGCAAGACGTAGAGTTAGTAAAGTTAGTGGGAATGCTAAAGGAAAATATAATCAAAGTTTGTGTAGTAAGGCTGTCACTGGTAAAACGTCAAAAGGGAGTTTGTGTCAAAGGTGGGGGCTGTCGGTGAGGAGGGGAAAATAAAGTAAATTCATTAGAGCAGTGATGACGTTGGAGGTAAATTCTGCGTGTCTGCTGGTAGAAAAGACAGTATATTAGTGACAGTGAACTGATAATGGAACTTGACAATACCCGAGTGGTGGTTGAACGCCCTTTTCCATGAGATACACATGAGTGAGATGTGTGTGTCCAATACCAAGACCAGAGTTGACTCCCAAGCATACAGTGATAATAAGACCAAAAACTCAAACAGGTTTGACAGAAAACAATTTATGTATCAATTACTGCAAAATAATCAGAGAATGGTATACCACTATGTGAAGTGTGGCCATGAGCAGCTGACCGCACAGGAGAGTCTGCTGGGTCTTGCCCCAAACATTCATATGTACAGGGAAATCAGCAGAGTACGATATATGTTTTTACCAGAAATTTCGGCGCAACCAAACTTGTATACGGAAAATGAGGGGATTAGGAGAATCAAAATTTTGGAAGGGATGTAAAGTACTAAAGGAATCTGAAAGTACTACGAATGGTGAGATAGGTGTGGATGTAATATGCATAACAACACTGATGCTCCCGTGGCTGTTTCTTCTTTGCATGTTGTAACCTGTATGGTTTTGGAAGCAAGGAATGAAGTGCTGATGACACTCGTCTTCAGTGTTGTGTGACTCTCATGGCTGTTTCCCCTGAGTAAAAAGAGGTATCTGTCAGTAACACAGTCCCCTTTTAGGTGTAGTAGGAATTCTCTGTATTCAGAGCCCATACAATCTCAATTAGATATATTTCGGTCGCCTCGTGATCCGATAAAAGCATCTTCGTATTCCGTAACCCCCCGGAAACTGTGGGTGGAGATTCGAATAGTGCAGAGTGCACCCTAAGTTGCTAATCCTGTTAAATATTAGCGTTGAGGAATTGGGAGGGTAATAAAAGAGAGATTTACACACCATCTATCAAATCAATATTCAAATTTCTTCAATAAAAATGGTAAATTAGGACGGGAAATTGGTCCAAATCAAAGTCACACTTCTCTAAGAGACCAAAAAAAAAAAAAACTTTTCCCAAAATTTTGCAAGCGTATTAACTTGAAGTCTGTCAGAAGTTTCATTAAAATAGTTATCAGCATGTTTATGACAGTTTAGACAGTTTATGACAGCTGTTTATGACAGTCAAAAAAAATATCGCATGAAAATGAAGTGTTTAATTTTTGCAGTTTCTCACAGAAAAGCAAAGTTTGACCAACCAAATCAATCCAAACTTTTCTCTAAGATTGACTACTTTTAAGAAAGTAGAAAGTTTAAGTTTTGTGTGTGTTAGTATACATAGAAAATTAAGTTGATTTAATCTACGATAATTAAATACAGTCATCACTGTGACTTAATTGATCAGAAGAGACATTCTCCAATTATTTCACAGAAGCCAATTTGATTTATAAAAATTTCCCGATGTATCATACACAGCTTAACATCAAGGTATTGTTTCCTCTGAGGGAAAAAACATCAGAACTGGAATTAGAGCAGTAATAGAGTAGTAGTTGTCTAGTAATTTCTCAAATCCAACAACATTTTTGGGGCCAA